>JAJSOF020000009.1:84818984-84841165 GCA_025594305.2 Periplaneta americana | reverse complement strand
ATTCGTTTCGATTTTCCATTCATACGAAATTTCTCTAAAAGTTTGGTTTTTGCGAGTTTTTAAGCTCTATAATCATGAATTAAATCTAAAATTCCAATCGGATTTCTCTCGTTTCTTAAAAAATGTCAAATTCGTGTGTAGACACGTATTTCTATCCAAAGATTCATTTTCGCGTCCACAAAAATATACATACGCCTTTGCTAGAGTAATGTAAAAATTGGAAAAATCGTCGTTTCTCTGGCTGGAAATGCGCTTCTTCGTATATACATTAATAAAACATACAAATTGAAACCGATTATGCTAATTCTTTCTGAATGGGTTTAACATTCACAATGAAACAGCATTTTATCACTTGTTTCGGTTTTCCACTCTTATAAAATTTCTCTAAAAATTTGGTTTTTGCGAAATTTTAAGGTACAGTATATAATCATGAATAAAATCTACAATTCCCATCGGATCTCCCAGGTTTCTTAAAAAAACTTCAAATTCGTGTTTACACACGTATTTCTATCGAAAGATTCCTGTTCGCGTCCAGAATTGTATGCTGTTTGTAGTGTATTGTAAAAAGTGGAAAAATTTTAGTTTCTGGGGCTAGAAGAACGATTTTTCGTATATAGATTAATAAAACATACAAATTGAAACCGATTGTGCTACTTGCTTGTGAATGGGTTTAACATTCACAGTGCAACAGCATTTTATCACTCGTTTCGAGTTTCCACTCATTTAAAATTTGTCTAATAGTTTGGGTTTTGCGAGATTTTAAGCTATATAATCATGAATAAATTCAACAAATCCCATCGGATTTCTGTAGTTACTTAAAAAAACTCAAACTGGTGTGTACACATGTATTTCTATCAAAAGATTCTAGTTCGCGTCCAGATTTATGTACGTTTGCTAGTGTATCTGTAAAGTGGAAAATCGTCGTTTCTCTGGTTAGAAATGCTGTTTTTTGGATATACATTAATAAATCCTACAAATTCCAAACGATTGTGTTAATTGCTGCTAAATGGCTTTAACATTCACAATTAATCCACATTTTATCACGCGTTTCGATTTTCCACAGATAAAAAATTTTTCAAAAAATTTGGTTTTTTAAGATTTTAAGCTATATAATCATGAAAAATCTACGAATCACATCGGATTTCTCTAGTTTGTTAAAAAAATGTGAAATTTGTGTGTAGACACGTATTTCTATCCTAAGTTTCATTTCGCGTCCAGAATTACATGCGTTTGCTAGTGTATTGTAATAAGAGGAAAAATCGTCGTTTCTCGGGCTAGAAATGCGTTTCTTCGTATATACATTAATAAAACCTACAAATTGAAACCGATTGTGCTAATTCTTTCTGAATGGGTTTAACATTCACAATGAAACAGCATTTTATCACTCGTTTCGGTTTTCCACTGATACAAAATTTCTCTAAAAATTTGGTTTTTGCGAGATTTTAACATTTATAATCATGAATAAAATCTACAAATCCCAACGGATTTCTATATTTTCTTAAAAAATATATCAAATTCGTGTGTAGACATGTATTTCTATTCAAATATTCATGTTCCCGTTCAGAATTATATGCGTTTGCTAATGAATTGTTAAAAGTGGAAAAATCGTCGTTTCACGGTATAGAAAAGCGATTTTTCGTATATACATTAATAAAACCTACAAATTGCAACCGATTGTGCTAATTCTTTCTGAATGGGTTTAACATTCACAATGAAACAGCATTTTATCACATGTTTCGATTTTCCACTGATGTCAAATTTCTCTAAATATTTGGTTTTTGCGAAATTTTAAGCTATATAATCATGAATAAAATCCAGAAATCCCATCGGATTTCTCTAGTTTCTTAAAAAAAATGTCAAATTCGTGTGTACACACGTATTTCTATCCAAAGATTCATGTTCGCGTCCACAAATCTATGCGTTTGCCTGTGTATGGTGATAAGTGGATATATCGTCGTTTCTCGGGCTAGAAATGCATTCTTTCTTATATACATACAAACCCCCTAAATCAGGATTCTTTAGTGATCTTGAAACACCTTTGCTTAATCTTGTGCCTCACTATGACCATACTGTTATTTTAGGCGATTTCAATACAAACTTATTAAATTCAAGTAATTACGCTACAGTTCAACTTAAGAACATGTTTGAGTCTTACAATATATCCATCCTTCCTTCCGCAGCTACCCACCACACCCAGGAATCGGAGACACTTCTTGACATTATTGCCACGACTAATCCTCAGCTAGCATTAACGAATGGACAACTACCAGCGCCGGGTATCTCAGCACACGACATAATCTTTCTAGAATATTCCTTGTATTGTCCAAAATATAAACCTCACATCACATCATACCGTGACTTGAAGCATATTGAGCATGATGAATTAATCAACGATGCACTTAGCCTGCCTTGGACTGAAGTGTGGAATTTACCAGACATTGACGACAAAATCGAAAAATTTAACGACCTAGTAATTCAGTTATACGATAAACACGCACCCTTGAAAACCAGACGAGTTGGTAGACGCCCTGCGCCTTGGATGTGCGATGCCATAAAATTACTCATGACAGACAGAGACACTGCTTATCGTAAATACAGACGGAGCAAGGACGAATTAGATTTTAATACTTACAAAGTTTTAAGAAATAAATGTAATCAAGCAGTAAGAAATGCTAAATTACGCCATGCACATTCCCTTATTCTACCTTCGGTCAGTACGAGAGAATTGTGGCGTAACCTTAATAACCTGGGTCTAACAAAAGCAAAGCCTCCAGTAGATAATATCAACTTGTCACTCAATAGTCTAAATGAACATTTCGTCACTGCTCCACCTGAACCATTACATAAACAAGAGACTCTTGAATTTCTCAGATCTTACCCCCAACCTGTATGGGATAAATTCTTCTTTAAATACATTAACCTGACTGACGTAATAAAGACGCTGCGACGTATGAAATCTAAAGCCCAAGGTATAGACAATATAAATATCACTCTCCTGTATAAAATAATAGATGTGATCCTGCCGACCGTCACACATATATTCAATGCATCTATTATGACTGGGTCCTACCCCTCACTCTGGAAAATGGCATTAGTGAAACCTTTACCTAAATCTAACACACCTTCTACAGTAAACCAATACAGACCGATATCAATTCTTCCCACTCTTTCAAAAGCATTAGAACATATTGTACACGGACAACTTACGAACTATCTCGACGAACACAAACTCCTCGATGACTACCAATCGGGTTTTAGGCATGGACACAGCACTACTACAGCCCTACTTAAAGTGACTGAGGACATCCGTGAAGCTATGGATAGGGGTGAAGTAACGGCACTAACTCTTCTCGATTTCAGCAATGCCTTTGGTTCTGTTGATATCGACTTGCTTCTTGCAAAGATGAAGGCTTTGCACCTGTCAGACAATACCTTGAGCTGGATGGACTCCTACCTACGGGACCGCCAACAGTGTGTTTCATTTGATAATCAATTCTCCCAATGGCGATACACAAAGGCGGGAGTGCCGCAGGGCTCCGTATTAGGACCACTACTTTTCTCTATCTACATTAATGACGTATCAAAGAACTTACAGTATTGCCGATATCACCTCTATGCCGACGACCTACAACTTTACATACATTCCAGACCCAATACGATCAATGAATCGATTGACAAGTTAAATTGTGACCTAGCCACTGTCTCCACTTGGGCGGCCAATTTCGGACTCGCACTTAATCCAAGTAAGACTCAAGCCATAATTATTGGACATAAGCGTTTAGTTAACTCCCTTAATAACAGTAATCTTTCAGTTGTTACCCTTAACAATACGCTAATCCCTTATTCATCTGTCGTAAAAAATCTTGGCTTCTTTTTTGATAATAATCTAAGTTGGAATTTTCAAGTTAAAGAAACGATAAAAAAATCTGTTCCTCCTTTCACTCTTTGAGTCGCTTGAGAAACTTCTTGCCCCAGCAACTAAAACTTACCCTAGTACAAACCCTAGTAATGCCGCACTTCGATTATTGTGACGTTTTGTTAAGTGATCTAAGTTCTGAACTGTCAGTCAAGTTACAGCGAGCTCAGAATATGTGCGTCAGATACGTGTGCAACATCCGACGATATGATCATATATCACCGTCCTTCGCAAGTCTCTCGTGGCTCCGACTTAAAGAACGCAGAACTTTACACTCTTTGTCTTTACTCTTTCGAATTCTGCACACCTCAACACCAAATTACCTTTCGTCTCGTTTCTCTTATCTATATTCTAACCACGACGTAAATACCAGATCACTTATCTGTGGCACGCTAAATATACCTCTTCATAGAACATCTTGTTATTCCTCATCTTTTACAATATCCACCTCGCGTCATTGGAATTCCTTGTCACAAAGTATTAGGGGCTGCAAGACAACAAACACCTTTAAGAACAGCTTAAAAGATAACCTTATTAGCATTTCACTCCAATCATACTGATTTAAAATATTACTGACTACACTGTTGCTTTTTCTTTAGACATCATCCTGATTGTGCTGTATTTTCAAAATTGTCTCATAATAATCTCTTTCTATTATCTAATATCATTTGAAATATATTCACATTCTATGTATTTTAGTTTAATTCTGCTACACAGTTTATTTCAGCGTTTAATTAATAATTCATAGTATTTTGTTGTTTAATTCGTAAATAACACTTGTATACATGTAACTCTCATATAAATCAAATTGTTGAATTCTTTGTAAGTTCATGCATATGTATATACACTTTCTGCTGGTTGAGTGGAAGAGAAGGCCTTACGGCCTTAACTCCTAAATTAAATCATTAGTTAAAATAAATCATCATTATTATTAATATTATTATTATTATTAATAAAACCTACAAATTGCAACCGATTGTACTATTTCTTTCTGAATGGCTTTAACATTCACAATGAAACCGCATTTTAGTACTCGTTTCGAAATTCCACTCATACAAATTTTCTCTAAAAATTGGGTTTTTGCGAGATTTTTAAGCTGTATTAATCCTCAATAAAATCAACAAATCCCATCGGATTTTTCTAGCTTCTGAAAAAAATTTGAAAATCATGTGTAGACACGCATTTCTATCCAAAGATTCATGTTCGCGTCCAGAAATATATGCGTTTGTTAGTGTAATGTAAAAAGTGGAAAAATCGTCGATTCACGGGCTAGAAATGCCTTTTTTCCTATATGCATTAATAAAACCTACAAATTGAAACCGATTGTGCTAATTCTTTCTCAATGGATTTACCATTCACAATGAAAGAGCATTTTATCACTCGTTTAGATTTTCCACTCATATAAAATTTCTCTAAAAATTTGGTTTTTGCGAGATTTTAAGCTATATAATCCTCAATAAAATCTACAAATTCCATCGGATTTTTCTAGTTTCTTAAAAAATGTCAAAATCATGTGTAGACACGTATTTCTATCCAAGGATTCATGTACGTGTCCAGATATATATGCTTTTGCTAGTGTATGGTAATAAGTGGAAAAATCGTCGTTCCAAGGGCTAGAAATGCGTTTTTTCGTATATACATTAATAAAACCTACAAATTGCAACTGATGGTGCTAATTCTTTCTCAATGGCTTTATCATTCACAATGAAACCTCATTTTATCACTCGTTTCGATTTTCCACACATACAAATTTTCTCAAAAAATTTGGTTTTTGCGAGATTTTAAGCTATAGTTATGAATAAAATCTACAAATCCCATCGGATTTCTTTAGTTTCTTTAAAAAAATGTCAAATTTGTGTGTAGACACGTATTTCTATCAAAAGATTCAGGTTCGCGTCCAGAAATATATGCGTTTCCTAGTGTATTATAAAAAGTGCAAAAATCGCCGTTTCTCGGGGTAGAAATGCGTTTTTTTGTATATACATTATTAAAACCTACCAATTGAAAACGATTGTGCTAATTCCTTCTGAATGGGTTTAACATTCACAATGGACCAGCAATTTTATCTCTCGTTTCGATTTTCCACTCATATAAAATTTCTCAAAATATTTGGTTTTTGCGAGATTTTAAGATCTATAATCATAAATAAAATCTACAAATCCCAACGGATTTCTCTATTTTCTTAAAAAATATATCAAATTCGAAAGTACTCACGTATTTCAACTCAAAAATTCATGTTCGCGTCCAGAATTATATGCGTTTGATAGTGTATTGTTAAAAGTGATAAAAATCGACGTTTCTCGGGCTAGAAATGCCATTTTATGTAAATACATTAATAAAACCTACTAAATGAAACCGATTGTGCTAATTCTTTGTGAATGGCTTTAACATTCACAATGAAACAGCATTTTATCACTCGTTTCGATTCTCCACTCATACATAATTTCTAAAAATTTGGTTTTTGCGAGATTTTAAGCAATAAAATCATGAATAAAATCTACAAATCCCATCGAATTTCTCTAGTTTCTTAAAAAATTGTCAAATTCGTGTGTACACACGTATTTCCATCCAAAGATTCTTGTTCGCGTCCAGAAATATATGCGTTTGCTAGTGTACGGTAATAAGTGGAAAAATCGTCGTTTCTCGAGCTAGAAATGCGTTTTTTCGTATATACTTTAATAAAATCTACAAATTGCAACCGATTCTGCTAATTCTATCTGAATGGCTTTATCATTCACAATGAAACCGCATTTTATGACTCGTTCCGATTATCCACTCATACAAAATTTCTTCAAAATCTTGGTTTTTGCGAGATTTTAAGCTGTATAATCATGAATAAATTCAACAAATCCCATCGGATTTCTGGAGTTTCTTAAAAAAACTGAAACTGGTGTGTACACATGTTTTTCTATCAAAAGATTCTTGTTCGCGTCCAGATTTATGTACGTTTGCTAGTGTATCTCAAAAGTGGAAAATCGACGTTTCTCTGGCTAGAAATGCGATTTTTTGATATACATTAATAAATCCTACAAATATCAAACGATTGTGTTAATTGTTGCTAAATGGCTTTAACATTCACAATGAATCCGCATTTTATCACGCGTTTCGATTTTCCACAGGTACAAAATTTCTCTAAAAATTTCGTTTTTGCGAGATTTTAAGCTTTATAATCATGAAGAAAATCTACCAATCCCATCGGAATTCTCTAGTTTCTTAAAAAAAATGTCCAATTTGTGTGTAGACACGTATTTCTATCCAAATTTCATTTGGCGTCCAGAATTACATATGTTTGCTAGTGTATTGTAATAAGTGGAAAAATCGTAGTTTCTCGAGATAGAAATGCGTTTTTTTCTATATACATTAATAAAACCTGCAAATTGAAACCGATTGTGCTAATTCTTTCTGAATGGGTTTAACATTCACAATGAAACAGCATTTTATCACTCGTTTCGGTTTTCCACTGATATAAAATTTGTCTAAAAATTCGGTTTTGCAAGATTTTAATATTTATAATCATGAATAAAATCTACAAATCCCAACGGATTTCTATATTTTCTTAAAAAAATATATCAAATTCGTGTGTAGACACGTATTTCTATCCAAAGATTCATGTTCCCGTCCAGAATTATATGCGTTTGCTAATGAATTGTTAAAAGTGGAAAAATCGTCGTTTCTCGGGATAGAAATGCGACTTTTCGTATATACATTAATAAAACCTACAAATTGAAAACGATTGTGTTAATTCTTTCTGAATGGGTTTAACATTCACAATGGAACAGCATTTTACCACTCGTTTCGATTTTCCACTCATATAAAATTTCTCTAAAAATTTGGTTTTGCGATACTTTAATCTATATAATCATGAATAAAATCTACAAATCCCATCGGATTTCTCTAGTTTCTTAAAAAAATATCAAATTGCTGTGTACACGCGTATTTCTATTAAAAGATTCTTGTTCGTGACCAGATTTACTTGCGTTTGCCAGTGTATCTCAAAAAGTGGAAAAATCGTCGTTTACCTGGCTAGAAATGTGCTTTTTCGTATATACATTGATAAAACTTACAAATTCCAAGCGATTTTGCTCATACTTTCTGAATGGCTATAACATATACAATGAAACCGCATTTAATCTCTCGTTTCGATTTTCAACTCATATAAAATATCTCTATAAATTTGGTTTTGCGAGATTTTAAACTATATAAACATGAATCAACACCTACAAATCCCATCGGATAAATCTGGTTCCTTAAAAAAATGTCAAATTCGTGTGTAGTCACGTATTTCGTTCCAAAGATTAATGTTCGCGTCCAGAAAAAAATGCGTTTGCTAGTGTATTGTAAAACGTGGAAAAATCGTCGTTTCTCGGCCTGGAAATGCGTTTTTTCGTAAATACATTAATAAAACCTACAAACTTTATACCGATTGAGATAATTTTTGCTGTATGGGTTTAATATTCTCAAAGAAATAGCATTTTATAACTCGTTTCGATTTTCCACTCACATTAAAGTTCTCTAAAAATTTGGATTTGAGAGATTTTAAGCTATATAATCATGAATAAATTCTAAAATTCCCATCGGATCTCTATGGTTTCTTAAAATAAATGTCAAATTCGTGTGTACACACGTATTTCTATCCAAAGATTCACGTTCGCGTCCAGAACTATATGCTTTTGCTTGTGTATTGTAAAAAGTGGAAATATCGTCGTTTCTCGGGCTAGAAATGCGTCTTTTCCTATATAGCCTACATTAATAAATCCTACAAATTGAAACCGATTGTGCTAATTCTTTCTGAATGGGTTTAATATTCACAATGAAACAGCATTTTATCACTGGTTTCTATTTTCCTCTCATACAAAATTTCTCTAAAAATTTGGTTTTTGCGATATTTTAACCTCTTTAATCATGAATAAAATCTACATATCCTATCGGATTTTTCTAGTTTGTTTATAAAAAATGTCAAATTCTTGTGTAGACACGTATTTTTATCCAAAGATTCATGTTCATGTCCAGAATTATGTGCGTTTGCTAGTGTATTGTAAAAAGTGGAAAAATTGTCGTTCCTCGGACTAGAAATGCGGTTTTTTGTATATATTAATAAAACCTACAAATGGAAACCGATTGTGACAATTTTTGCTCTATGGGTTTAACATTCTCAATGAAACAGCATTTCATCACTCGCTTCGATTTTCCACTCTATAAAAATATCTCTAAGAATTTGGGTTTTACGAGATTTTAAGCTATATAATCATGAATAAAATCAAGAATTCACATCGGATCTCTCTGGTTTCTTAAAAAAATGTCAAATTCGTGTGTATACAAGTATTTCTGTCCAAAGATTCATGTTCGCGTCCAGAAATATATGCGTTTGCTTGTGTATGTTAAAAAGTGGAAATATCGTCGTTTCTCGGGCTAGAAATGCGTTATTTCGTAAATACATTAATAAAACCTACAACTTCAAACCGATTGTGATAATTCTTTCTTAATGGGTTTAACATTCACAATGAAACGGCATTTTATCACTCGTTTCGATTTTCCACTCATATAAAATATATCTAAAAATTTTGTTTTCCGAGTTTTTAAGCCATATAATCATGAATAAAATCTACAAATCCCTTCGGATATTTCTAGTTCCTTAAAAAATTTCAAATTCGTGTGTGGACACGTATTTCTATCCAAAGATTCATGTTCGCGTCCAGAATTATAAGCGTTTGGTAGTGTATTCTAAAAACTGGAAAAATCGTCGTTTCTCGGGCTAGAAATGCGTTTTTTCGTATATGCATTAATAAAAACTACAAATTGAAACCGATTGTGCTAATTCTTTCTAAATCGGTTTGACATCACATTGAAACATCATTTTATCACTCGTTTCGATTTTCCACTCATATAAATTATCACTATAAATTTTGTTTTGCGACAGTTTAAGCTATATGAACATGAATAAAATGTACAATTCCCATCGGATAACTCTGGTTCCTTAAAAAAATGTCAAATTCGTGTGCAGACACGTATTTCGTTCCAAAGATCAATTTTGGCGTCCAGAAAAAAATGCCTTTGCTTGTGTATTGTAAAAAGTGGAAAAATCTCGTTTCTCGGCCTGGAAATGCGTTTTTTCGTAAATACATTAATAAAACCTACAAATTTAAACCGATTGAGATATTTTTTTCTGTATGGGTTTAACATTCACAAAGAAACAGCATTTTATCACTCGTTTCGATTTTCCACTCACATTAAAATTCTCTAAAAATTTGGCTTTTGAGAGATTTTAAGCTATATAATCATGAATAAAATCTAGAATTCCCATCGGATCTCCCTGGTTTCTTAAAATAAATGTCAAATTCGTGTGTACACACGTATTTCTATCCAAAGATTCATGTTCGCGTCCAGAAAAAAATGCGTTTGCTTGTGTATTGTAAATAGTGGAAAAATCGTCATTCCTCGGGCTAGAAATGCGTTTTTTTATATATACATTAATAAAACCTACAAATTGAAACCGATTGTGACAATTTTCGCTCTATGGGTTTCACATTCTCAATGAAAGAGCATTTCATCACTCGCTTCGATTTTCCACTCAATAAAAATATCTCTAAGGATTTGGGTTTTGCGAGATATTAAGCTATATAATCATGAATAAAATCTAGAATTCACATCGGATTTCTCTGGTTTCTTAAAAAAATGTCAAATTCGTGTGTACACAAGTATTTCTATCTAAAGATTCATGTTCGCGTCCAGAAATATATGCGTTTGCTTGTATATGGTAAAAAGTGGAAAAATCGTCGTTTCTCGGGCTAGAAATGCGTTTTTTCGTGAATACATTAATAAACCTACAAATTGAAAACGATTGTGCTAATTCTTTCTGAATGGGTTTAACATTCACAATGAAGCGGCATTTAATCACTCGTTTCGATTTTCCACTCATATAAAATATATCTAAAAATTTGGTTTTCCGAGTTTTTAAGCTGTATAATCTTGAATAATATCTAGAAATCCCATCGGATATCTCTAGTTCCTTAAAAAATGTCAAATTCGTGTGTAGACAGGTATTTCTATCCAAAGATTCATATTCGCGTCCAGAAATATATGCGTTTGCTAGTGTATTTAATAAAGTGGAGAAATCGTCGTTTCTCGGGACAGAAATGCGTTTTTTCATATATATACATTAATAAAACATGCAAATTGAGACCGATTGTGCTAATTCTTGCTGAATGGGTTTAACATTCACAACAACGTTATATCACTCGTTTCGATTTTCCACTCATATAAAATATCTCTAAAAATTTGGTTTTCCGAGATTTTAATCTATATAATCATGAATAAAATCTACAAATCCCATCGGATACCTCTAGTTCCTTAAAAAAATGTCAAATATGTGTGGACACGTATTTCTATCCAAAGATTCATGTTCGCGTCCAGAATTATGTGCGATTGCTAATGTAATGTATAAAGTGGAAAAATTGTCGCTTCTCGGGCTAGAAAAGTGTTTTTTTATATGTACGTTAATAAAACCTGCAAATTGAAACCGATTGTGCTTATTCTTGCTGAATGGGTTTAACATTCACAATGAATTCGCGTTTTATCACTTGTTTCGATTTTCCACTCATACACAATTTCTATAAAATTTGCTTTTGAGGTTTTATGCTATTTCATCATGAATAAAATCTACAATTGCCATCGGATCTCTCTATTTTCTTAAAAAAATTTCAAATTTGTGTGTACACACGTATTTCTATCCACAGATTCATGTTCGCGTTCAGAATTATATGCGTTTGATAGTGTATTGTAAAAAGAGGAAAATCGTCGTTCCTCGGGCTAGAAACGCGTTTTTTCGTATATACATTAATAAAACCTACAAATTGAAACCGATTGTGCCAATGCTTTGTAAATGGGTTTAACATTCACAATGCAGCAGCGTTTTATCAATCTTATCGATTTTCCTCTAATATAAAATTTTTTTAAAAATATGGTTTTGCGAGATTTTGTAAGATATTAACCATGAATATTATCAAATATCCCATCGGATTTCTATAGTTTCTTTAAAAAATGTCAAATTTGTGTGTACACACGTATTTCCTTCCAAAGATTCATGTTCGCGTCCAGAAAAATATGGGCGTTAGCTAGTGTATTGTAATAAGTGGAAAAATCATCGTTACATGGGCTAGAAAATCGTTTTTTTGTATATAGTAATAAAACGTACAAATTCCATCCGATTGTGCTAATTCTTTCTGAATGGCTTTAACATGCACAATGAAACCGCATTTTATCACTCGTTTCGATTTTCCACTCATACAAAAATTTCTCTAAAATTTGGTTTTTGCGAGATTTTAAGATTTATAATCATGAATAAAATCTACAAATCCAATCGGATTTCTCTATTTCCTTTAAAAATATATAATTAGTGAGTACACACGTATTTCTGTCCAAAGATTCATGTTCGCGTCCAGAATTATATGCGTTCACTAGTGTATTGGAAAAAGTGGAAAAATCGTCGTTTCTCGGGCTAGAAATGCGATTTTTCGTACATACATTAATAAAACCTACAAATTGAAACCGATTGTGCTAATTCTTTGTGAATGGGTTTAATATTCACAATGAAACAGCAATTTATCACTCGTTTTGATTTTCCACTGTTTTTAAGTTTCTTTAAATATTTGGATATTTGCGCGATTTTACGCCATATAACCATGAATAATATCTACAAATCCCATCGGATTTCTCTAGTTTCATAAAAGAATGTCAAAATCGTGTGTGGACACGTATTTCTATCCAAGTATTCATGTTCGCGTGCAGAAATATGTGCTGTTCCTAGTGTATGGTAATAAGTGGAAAAAACGTCGTTTCATGGCCTAGAAATTCGTTTTTTTCGTGTATGCATTAATAAAACCTACAAATTCCAAACGATTTTCCTATTCTTTCTGAATGGCTTTAACTTTAACAATGAAAACGCATTTTATCCCTCGTTTCGATTTTCAACTCATAAAAAATTTCATTAAAAATTTGATTTTTGCGAAATTTTAAGATATATAAACATGGATAAAATCTACAAATCCCATCGGATTTCTCTAGTTTATTAAAAGAAATGTCAAATTCGTGTGTACACACGAATATCTATCCTAAGATTCTTGTTCGCTTCCTTTTCTCTAGAGATTATTTATGTTTGCTTGTGTATCTGAAAAAGTGGAAAATCGTCGTTTCTATATGTTTGCTAGTGTATCTGAAAAAGTGGAAAAATCGTCATCTCTCTGGCTAGAAATACGTTTTTTTTATATACATTAATAAAAACTACAAATTCCAAACGATTGTGCTAATTCTTGCTGAATGGCTTTAAGATTCAAATGAAACTGCATTTTATCTCTCGTTTGGATTTTCCACTCATACAAAATTTTTCTCTGAAAATTTGGTATTTGCGAAATTTTAAGCTCTATAATCATGAATAAAATCTACAAATCCCATCGGATTTCTCTAGCTTCATAAAAAAAATATCAAAATCGTGTGTAGACACGTTTTTTTATCCAAAGTTTCATGTTCGCGTCCAAATATATATTAGTTTGCTAGTGTATGGTAATAAGAGGAAAAATTGTCGTTTCACAGGGTAGAAATGCATTTTTTCGTATATACATTAATATAAATCTACAAATTCCAACCGATTGCGCTAATTCTTTCTGAATGGCTTTAACATTCACAATGAAACCGCAATTTATCACTCGTTTCTCTTTTCCACTCATAAAATATTTCTCGAAAAATTTGGTTTTTGCTAGATTTTAAGATATATAATCATGAATAAAATCCACAAATCCCATCGGATTTCTCTAGTTTCTTAAAAAAAATGTCCAATTTGTGTGTAGACACGTATTTCTATCCAAAATTCCATTTGGCGTCCAGAATTACATGCGTTTCCTAGTGTATTGTAATAAGTGGAAAAATCGTAGTTTCTCGGGCTAGAAATGCCTTTTTTCGTATATACATTAATAAAACCTACAAATTGAAACCGATTGTGCTAATTCTTTGTGAATGGGTTTAACATTCACAATGAAACAGCATTTTATCACTCGTTTCGATTTTCCACTCATATAAAATTTCTCTAAAAAATTGGGTTTTTGCGAGATTTTAAGAATAAATTCATGAATAAAAGTTACAAATCCCATCAGATTTCTCTATTTATAAAAAAAATGTCAAATTCGTGTGTACACACGTATTTCTATCCAAAGATTCATGTTCGCGTCCAGAAATATATGCGTTTGCTAGTGTATTGAAAAAGTGGAAAAATCGTCGTTTCTCGGGATAGAAATGCGTTTTTTCGTATATACATTAATAAAACCTACAAATTGAAAATGATTGTGCTAATTCTTTCTGAATGGGTTTAACATTCAAAATGAACAGCATTTTATCACTCGTTTCGATTTTCCACTCATATAAAATATCCTAAAATTTGGTTTTTGCGAGATTTGAAGCTATATAATCATGAATAAAATCTACAAATCCCAACGGATCTCTCTGGTTTCTTAAAAAAATGTCAAATTCGTGTGTGACACGCATTTCTATCCAAAGATTCATGTTCGCGTCCAGATTTCTATACGTTTGCTAGTGTATGTAAAAAGTGGAAAATCGTCGTTTCTCGGGCTAGAAATGCGTTTTTTTATACATTAATAAAACCTTACAAATTGAAACCGATTTTGCTATTTCTTGCTGAATGGGTTTAACATTCATACAATGAAACCGCATTTTATCACTCGTTTCGATTTTTCACTCATACAAAATTTCTCTAAAAATTTGGTTTTGCGAGATTTTAAGCTCTTTAATCATGAATAAAATCTACAAATTTCCATCGGATTTCTCTAGTTTCTTAAAAAAATTTCAAATTCGTGTGTACACACGTATTTCTATCCAAAGATTCATGTTCGCGTCCAGAATTATATGCGTTTGCTAGTGTATTGTAAAAGTGGAAAAATCGTCGTTTCTCGGGCTAGAAATGCGTTTTTTCGTATATACATTAATAAAACCTACAAATTGAAACCGATTGTGCTAATTCTTTCTGAATGGGTTTAACATTCACAATGAAACCGCATTTTATCACTCGTTCGATTTTCCACTCATATAAAATTTCTTTAAAAATTGGTTTTTGCGAGATTTTAAGCTGTATAATCATGAATAAAATCTACAAATCCCATCGGATTTCCGGAGTTTCTTAAAAATCTTAAACTGGTGTGTATACATATATTTCTATGAAAAGATTCTTGTCCGCGTCCAGATTTATGTACGTTTGCTAGTGTATCTCAAAAGTGGAAAATCGTCGTTTCTCGGCCAGGAAATGCGTTTTTTCGTAAATACATTAATAAAACCTAGAAATTTATACCGATTGAGATACTTTTTGCTGTATGGGTTTAACATTCACAAAGAAACAGCATTTTATAACTAGTTTCGATTTTCCACTCACATTATAGTTCTCTAAAAATTTGGATTTGTGTGATTTTAAGCTATATAATCATGAATAAAATCTAGAATTCCCATCGGATCTCTATGGTTTCTTAAAATAAATGTCAAATTCGTGTGTACACACGTATTTCTATCCAAAGATTCATGTTCGAGCGCAAAAATATATGCTTTTGCTTATGTATTGTAAAAAGTGGAAATATCGTCGTTTCTCGGGCTAGAAATGCGTCTTTTCGTATATAGCCTACATTTGTAAAACCTTCAATTTGAAACCGATTGTGCTAATTCTTTCTGAATGGGTTTAATATTCACAATGAAACAGCATTTTGTCACTCGTTTCTATTTTCCTCTCATACAAAATTTCTCTAGGAATTTGGTTTTTGCGACATTTTAAGCTCTTTAATCATGAATAAAATCTACATATCCTATCGGATTTTTCTAGTTTGTTTATAAAATATGTCAAATTCTTGTGTAGACACGTATTTTTATCCAAAGATTCATGTTCACATCCAGAATTATGTGCGTTTGCTAGTGTATTGTAAAAAGTGGAAAAATTGTCGTTTCCTCGGACTAGAAATGCGTTTTTTATATACATTAATAAAACCTACAAATTCCAACCGATTGTGACAATTTTTGCTCTATGGGTTTAACATTCTCAATGAAACAGCATTTTATCACTCGTTCGATTTTCCACTCTATAAAAATATCTCTAAAATTTGGTTTTACGAGATTTTAAGCTATATAATCATGAATAAAATCTAGAATTCACATCGGATCTCTCTGGTTTCTTAAAAAAATGTCAAATTCGTGTGTACACAAGTATTTCTGTCCAAAGATTCATGTTCGCGTCCAGAAATATATGCGTTTGCTTGTGTATGTTAAAAAGTGGAAAAATCGTCGTTTCTCGGGCTAGAAATGCGTTATTTCGTAAATACATTAATAAAACCAACAACTTCAAATCGATTGTGCTAATTCTTCCTAAATGGGTTTAACATTCACAATGAAACGGCATTTTATCACTCGTTTCGATTTTCCACTCATATAAAATATATCTAAAAATTTTGTTTTCCGAGTTTTTAAGCCATATAATCATGAATAAAATCTACAAATCCCTTCGGATATTTCTAGTTACTTAAAAAATGTCAAATTCGTGTGTGGACACGTATTTCTATCCAAAGATTCATGTTCGCGTCCAGAATTATATGCGTTTGGTAGTGTATTCTAAAAAGTGAAAAAATCGTCGTTTCTCGGGCTAGAAATGCATTTTTTCGTATATACATTAATAAAAACTACAAATTGAAACCGATTGTGCTAATTCTTTCTAAATCGGTTTGACATCACATTGAAACATCATTTTATCACACGTTTCGATTTCCCACTGATATAAAATATCACTATAAATTTTGTTTTGCGACAGTTTAAGCTATATGAACATGAATAAAAAGTACAAATCCCATCGGATAACTCTGGTTCCTTAAAAAAATGTCAAATTCGTGTGTAGACACGTATTTCGTTTCAAAGATTAATTTTGGCGTCCAGAAAAAAATGCGTTTTCTTCTGTATTGTAAAAACTGGAAAAATCTTCGTTTCTCGGCCTGGAAATGCGTTTTTTCGTAAATACATTAATAAAGCCTACAAATATAAACCGATTGAGATAATTTTTTCTGTATGGGTTTAACATTCACAAAGAAACAGCATTTTATCACACGTTTCGATTTTCCACTCACATTAAAGTTCTCTAAAAATTTGGCTTTTGAGAGATATTAAGCTATATAATCATGAATAAAATCTAGAATTCCCATCGGATCTCTCTGGTTTCTTAAAATAAATGTCAAATTCGTGTGTACACACGTATTTTTATCCAAAGATTCATGTTCGCGTCCAGAAAAAAATGCGTTTGCTTTTGTATTGTAAAAAGTGGAAAAACCGTCATTCCTCGGGCTAGAAAGAGGTTTTTTCGTATATACATTAATAAAACCTACAAATTGCAACCGATTGTGCTAATTCTTTCTGAATGGCTTTAACATGCACAATGAAACCGCATTTTATCACTCGTTTCGATTTTCCACTCATACAAAATTTCTCTAAAAGTTTGGTTTTTGCGAGATTTTAAGATATATAATCATGAATAAAATCTACAAATCCCATCGGATTTCTCTATTTCCTTTAAAAAATATAAAATTCGTGTGTACACACGTATTTCTGTCCAAAGTTTCATGTTCGCGTCCAGAATTATATGCGTTGACTAGTGTATTGGAAAAAGAGGAAAAATCGTCGTTTCTTGGGATAGAAATGCGATTTTTCGTACATACATTAATAAAACCTACAAATTCAAACCGATTGTGCTAATTCTTTGTGAATGGGTTTAATATTCACAATGAAACAGCAATTTATCACTCGTTTCGATTTTCCTCTCATATAAAATATCCCTAAACATTTGGATTTTGCGAGATTTGAAGCTATATAATCATGAATAAATCTACAAATCCCATCGGATCTCTCTGGTTTCTTAAAAAAATGTCAAATTCGAGTATACACACGCATTTCTATCCAAATCATCTTGTTCGCGACCAGATTTCTATACGTTTGCTAGTGTATCGTAAAAAGTGGAAAAATCGTCGTTTCTCGGGTTAGAAATGCGTTTTTTTTACACATTAATAAAACTTACAAATTCCAAGCGATTTTGCTCATTCTTTCTGAATGGCTATAACATATACAATGAAACCGCATTTTATCACTCGTTTCGATTTTTCACTCATACAAAATTTCTCTAAAAATTTGGTTTTTGCGAGTTTTTAAGCTCTTTAATCATGAATAAAATCTACAAATTTCATCGGATTTCTCTAGTTTCTTAAAAAAAATTTCAAATTCGTGTGTAGAGAGCTATTTCTATCCAAAGATTCACGTTGGCGTCCAGAATTATGTGCGTTTGCTAGTGTATTGTAAAAAGTGAAAAAATTGTCGTTTCTCGGGCTAGAAATGCGTTTTTTCGTATATACATTAATAAAACCTACAAATTGAAACCGATTGTGCGAATTCTTTCTGAATGGGTTTAACATTCACAATGAAACAGCATTTTATCATTCGTTTCGATTTTCCTCTCATATAAAATATATCTAAACATTTGTTTTTCGAGATTTTAAGCTATATAATCATCAATAAAATCTACAAATGCCATCGGATAGCTCTAGTTCCTTAAATAAATGTCAAATTCGTGTGTAGAAAAGTATTACTATCCAAAGATTTATGGTTGCGCCCACAAATATATGCGTTTGCTAGTTAATTGTAAAAAGTGGAAAAATCGTGGTTTCTCGAGCTAGAAATGCGTTTTTTTGTATATACATTAATAAAACCTACAAATTGAAACCGATTGTGACAATTTTCGCTCTATGGGTTTAACATTCCCAATGAAACAGCATTTCATCACTCGCTTCGATTTTCCACTCAATAAAAATATCTCTAAAGATGTGGGTTTTGCGAGATTTTAAGCTATATAATCATGAATAAAATCTAGAATTCACATCGGATTTCTCTGGTTTCTTAAAAAAATTTCGAAATCGTGTGTACACAAGTATTTCTATCTAAAGTTTCATGTTCGCGTCCAGAATATATATGCGTTTGCTTGTATATGTTAAAAAGTGAAAAAACTGTCGTTTCTCGGGCTAGAAATGCGTTTTTTCGTCTATACTTTAATAAAATGTACAAATTGCAACCGATTCCGCTAATTCTTTCTGAATGGCTTTAACATGCACAATGAAACCGCATTTTATCACTCGTTTCGATTTTCCACTCATACAAAATTTCTCTAAATTTTGGTTTTTGCGAGATTTTAAGCTGTATAATCATGAATAAATTCAACAAATCCCATCGAATTTCTGGAGTTTCTTCAAAAAACTCAATCTGGTGTGTATACATGTATTTCTATCAAAAGATTCTTGTTCGCGTCCAGATTTATGTACGTTTGCTAGTGTATCTCAAAAGTGGAAAATCGTCGTTTCTCTGGCTAGAATGCGTTTTTGGGATATACATTAATAAATCCTACAAATTCCAAACGATTGTGTTAATTGTTGCTAAATGGCTTTAACATTCACAATGAAATCGCATTTAATAACTCTTTCCGATTATCCACTCATACAAAAATTCTCTAAAAATTTGGTTTTTGCAAGATTTTACGCTATATAATCATGAAAAAAAATCTCCCAATTCCATCGGATTTCTCTAGTTCCTTAAAACAAATGTCCAATTTGTGTGTAGACACGTATTTCTATCAAAAGATTCAGGTTCGCTTTAAGAAATATATGCGTTACCTAGTGTATTATAAAAAGTGCAAAAATCGTCGTTTCTCGGGGTAGAAATGCGTTTTTGTCGTATATACATTAATAAAACCTACCAGTTGAAAAAGATTGTGCTAATTCCTCCTGAATAGGTTTAACATTCACAATGGACCAGCATTTTATCACTCGTTTCGATTTTCCTCTCATAAAAATTTCTCAAAATATTTGGTTTTTGCGAGATTTTAAGGTATATAATCATGAATAAAATCTACAGATTGTAACGGATTTCTCTATTTTCTTAAAAAATATATCAAATTCGAATGTACTCACGTATTTCTACTCAAAAATTGATGTTCGCGTCCAGAATTATTTGCGTTTGATAGTGTATTGTTAAAAGTGGATAAAAATCGTCGTTTCCCGGGCTAGAAATGCCATTTTATGTATATACATTAATAAAACCTACTAATTGAAAACGATTGTGCTAATTCTTTGTGAATGGCTTTAACATTCACAATGAAACAGTATTTTATCACTCGTTTCGATTCCCCACTCATACATAATTTCTCTAAATTTGGTTTTTGCGAGAATTTAAGCTCTATAATTATGAATAAAACCTACAAAATCCCATCGGATTTCTCTGGTTTCTTAAAAAATGTCAAAATTGTGTGTACACAGGCATTTCCATCCATAGATTCTTGTTCGCGACCAGATTTCTATACGTTTGCTATTGTATCGTAAAAAGTGGAAAAATCGTCGTTTCTCGGGCTACAAATGCGTTTTTTCGGATAATCATTAATAAAACGTACAAATTCCAACCGATTGTGCTAATTCTTGCTAGATGGCTTTAACATTCACAATGAAACCGCATTTTATCACTCGTTTCGATTTTCCACTCATACAAATTTCCTCTAAAAATTTTTTTCTGTGAGATTTAAAGCTATATAATCATGAATAAAATCTACAAAATCCCATCGCATAACTCTGGTTTCTCAAAAAAATATCAAATTCGTGTGTACACACGTATTTCTATCCATAGATTTATGTTCGCGTCCACAAATCTTTGCGTTTGCTAGTGTATGGTGAAGTGTGGAAAAATCGTTGTTTCTCGGGCTAGAAATGCGTATTTTCGTATATACATTAATAAAATATACAAATTGCAACCGATTGAGCTATTTCTTTCTGAATGGCTTTAAGCTTCACAATGAAAAACCGCATTTTATCAATCGTTTCGATTTTCTACCCATACAAAATTTCTCTAAATATTTGGTTTTTGCGAGATTTTAAGCTATATCATCCACAATAAAATCTACAAATCATATCGGATTTCTCTAGTTTCTGAAAAAAATGTCAAATTCGTGTGTAGAGATGTATTTCTATCCAAAGATTCATGTTCGCGTCCAGAAATATATGCGTTTGCTATTGTATGATTATAAGTGGAAAAAACGTCGTTTCTCGTGTTAGAAATGCTTTTTTTCGTATATACATTAATAAAATCTACAAATTCCAACCGATTGTGCTAAATCTTTCTGAGTGGCTTTAACATTCACAATGAAACCGCATTTTATCACTCGTTCGATTTTCCATTCATACAATATTTCTCTAAAAATTTGGTTTTTTCGAGATATTAAGTTATATATTCACGAATACAATCTACAATTCCCATCGGATCTCCCTGGTTTCTTAAAAAAAATTTTCAAACTCGTGTGCACACACGTATTTCTATCCCAAGATTCATGTTCGGGTCCAAAAAAATATATGCGTTTGTTTGTGAATTGTAAAAAGTGGAAAAATCGTCGTTTCTCGGGTTAGAAAGAGGTTTTTTCGTATATACATTAATAAAACCTACAAATTGCAACCGATTGTGCTATTTCTTTCTGAAAGGCTTTAACATTCACAATAAAATTTCAATTTAGCACTCTTTTCCATTTTCCACTCATACAAAATTTCCCTAAAAATTTGGTTATTGCTTTTTTTTTAGATATATAATCATGAATAAAATCTTCAAATCCCAACGGATTTCTGTATTTTCTTAAAAAATATATCAAATTCGACTGTACTCACGTATTTCTACATCAAAAATTCATGTTCGCGTCCAGAATTATATGCGTTTGATAGTGCATTGTTAAAAGTGGAAAAAACATTAATAAATCCTACTAATTGAAACCGATTGTGCTAATTCTTTGTGAATGGCTTTAACATTGACAATGAAACAGCATTTTATCACTCGTTTCGATTCTCCACTCATACATAATTTCTCTAAAATTTGGTTTTTGCGAGATTTTAAGCAATATTAACATGAATAAAATCTACAAATCCCATCGCATTTCTCTAGTTTCTTAAAAAATTGTAAAATTCGTGTGTACACACGTATTTCCATCCAAAGATTCTTGTTCGCGTCCAGAAATATAAGCGTTTGCTAGTGTACGGTAATAAGTGGAAAAATCGTCGTTTCTCGAGCTAGAAATGTGTTTTTTCGTGTATATATTAATAACACCTACAAATTGCAACCGATTGTGCTAATTCTTTCTGAATGCGTTTAACATTCACAATGAAACAGCATTTTATCA
>JAJSOF020000009.1:84796974-84818884 GCA_025594305.2 Periplaneta americana | reverse complement strand
AGCAAACGTACATAAATCTGGACGCGAACTAGAATCTTTGATAGAAATACGTGTACACACGAATTTGACATTTTTTAAGTAACTAGAGAAATCCGATGGGATTTGTTGAATTTTATTCATGATTATATAGCTTAAAATCTCGCAAAACCAAATTTTTTAGAGAAATTTTATATGAGTGGAAAATCGAAACGAGTGATAAAATGCTGTTTCATTGTGAATGTTAAACCCATTCAGAAAGAATTAGCACAATCGGTTTCAATTTGTAGGTTTTATTAATGTATATACGAAAAACGCATTTCTAGCCCGAGAAACGACGATTTTTCCACTTTTACAATACACTAGCAAACGCATATATTTCTGGACGCGAACATGAATCTTTGATAGAAATAAGTGTACAACACGAATTTTGACATTTTTTTAGAAACTAGAGAACATCCGATGGGATTTGTAGATTTTATCATGATTAAATAGCTTAAAATTCACCAAAAAAAATTTTAGAGAAAATTTTGACTTTTATGAGTTGAAAATCGAAACGAGTGATAAAATGAGCTTTCAACACAAATGTTAAAGAAATTCTGCACTAAATTAGCAATAATCGATTGGAATTTGTAGGTTTTCTTAATGAATATTGAAAAAAATTCCATTTCTTTTAGCCCGAGAAACGACATTTTTCCATTTTTATGGTGTGCAATTTTTGCAAACGTTATTTCTGGATCTCGAAAAAAAATTCTGGGTAAAATACACTTCACACAATTTTTTGTCATTTTTTGCAGAGTTTGCAACGTCCCTGTCGTGGTTTTATTCAGATTATTTCTGTTCTTTCAGTGAAACCAAAGAATTTTTTCAGAAATGGATTTATATTCAGTGAAGATCATTACGAAGATTCCTGATTGTTTCTTGTGAATATTAAACCCATTCAAGAAAGAATTAGAAGAAATTTTCAATTTGTTGGTTTTATTTCTTATACGAAAAAACGCATTTCTAGCCCGAGAAAAATGCATTTTTCCTGCTGCATTTACCCATTAATCACTAAAAACTGCCAATTGGCCAGCGAACAAGAATATTTGCAGGAATAGTTCTTGCACATTTGATCAAACGAATTTGACATTTTAGTTTCATTATAAAATTCAGATAGCTTCTGGTTTTGTTGTTTTAATTCAGGCATTATTGCTGTGTAATGCATGGTCGAAACTAAAAATAAATTTTATTTCTTTGGTGAAAAGATATCAATTGTTGATTATAAACCAGTCTAAAGAAAAAATTGACATTTTTTTAACAAAGAGAAACATTGCTGTAAATTTGCTGGTCGTTAAACCCTTGGTCTGAAGAGCTTCCGATAAATCTATGTTTCTTTACGTACAGTACCAACCATAGTTAACCATGAGCCAACATCTCTGACAAGAGGGGGAAAGATGTAAACCAATTGTCATAGTTATTTTAAGAATTGGTTTAGGTTTTTTTTTGCTAATTCCTTCACCAAGTATTGAAAAAACGCAGGCCCATTGTAAGTTTCTTTTGACTATGAAATTTTTCCTGTGACTAGGTTTTAGAATAGAATTAGCAATGAACACAAGTTTGAGGCCATTTTCTTTATTGGGGATGTAAATGGAATTTGCAGCGACCTCTGACGATTTTTAAAGCTTTTACCATTCGTCAATAGTACATTCTGTTGATGGCTTGTAATATTCTTGACAGTGAACGAAAAATTTATTCACATAAATTCCCGAATTTATGTAAAAAATCTGCACGTTGATAAAATGCTGTGGTCTTGTGAATCGAATCTCAAGCAAGCTTTTTAAGAAACTATTTGTTATAAATCGAAATCTCTTTAGTGACATTGAAACAAAATTGACTACCCAATGATTATCTTTTGTTAAACCCACTGATATAAAGTAGACCTATGTATGCCTCTAATTTCGTAAAGTGATATCTCAAAACCTCTGTTCAGAAACGATTTCAGCCTCTGAGAAATGACTTTGATTTTTCCACATTTTACAATATCTTGCAAACATATATTCAAAAAAAAAAAATGAATCTTTGAATAGAAATACTTTCTTTCAGCATCAATTTGACATTTTTTGTTCTAGAGATATCCGATGGCACCTTTTAGATTTTATTCATGATTATATAGCTTACCATTTTTCAAAACCAAATTTTAGGACTGATTTTATATGAGTGATAAAATCGCCCTTACTTTCAAAAAGCAATTATCTGGTTTGAATGTTAAACGCATTCAGAAAGAACTGCAACAATCTGTTTCACTTTGTCGTCATTTTCTGGGGAAAAAACGCAAAAAAGACGATGAAACCTGGGAGATCCGATGGGAATTGTAGATTTTATTCATGATTATATACTGTACCTTAAAATTTCAAAAACCAAATTTTTAGAGAAATTTTATAAGAGTGGAAAACCGAAACAAGTGATAAAATGCTGTTTCATTGTGAATGTTAAACCCATTCAGAAAGAATTAGCATAATCGGTTTCAATTTGTATGTTTTATTAATGTATATACGAAGAAGCGCATTTCCAGCCAGAGAAACGACGATTTTTCCAATTTTACATTACTCTAGCAAAGGCGTATGTATATTTTTGTGGACGCGAAAATGAATCTTTGGATAGAAATACGTGTCTACACACGAATTTGACATTTTTTTAAGAAACGAGAGAAATCCGATTGGAATTTTAGATTTAATTCATGATTATAGAGCTTAAAAACTCGCAAAAACCAAACTTTTAGAGAAATTTCGTATGAATGGAAAATCGAAACGAATGATAAAATGCGGTTTCATTGTGAATGTTAAAGCCTTGCAGAAAGAATTAGCACAATCGTTTGCAATTTGTAGGTTTTATTAATGTATATACGAAAAAAGCATTTCTAGACCGAGAATCTACAATTTTTCCACTTTTTACAATACACTAGCAAACGCATATATTTCTGGACGCGAAGATGAATATTTGGTTTGAAATACGTGTGTACTCACGAATTTGACTTTTTTGTAAGAAACCAGAGTGATCCGATGTGAATTGTAGATTTTATTCATGATTATACAGCTTAAAATCTCGCAAAAACCTAATTTTTAGAGAAATTTAATATCAGTGACATATCGAAACAAGTGATAAATTTCTTCTTCATTGTGAATGTTAAACCCATTGACAATGAATTAGATGAATCGGTTTCAATTGGTAGGTTTTATTAATGAATATACGAAAAATTGCATTTCTTGCCCGAGGAACGACGATTTTTCCCCGTTTTACATTACACTAGCAAACGCTTATAATTCTCGACGCGAACATCAGTCTTGGGATAGAAATACGTGTGTGGACACGAATTTGATAATTTTTAAGAAAATAGAGAAATCCGATAGGATTTGTAGATTTTATTCATGATTATAGATCTTAAAATCTCGCAAAAACCTAATTTTTAGAGAAATTTTTTAAGAGTGGAAAATCGAAACGAGTGATAAAATGAGGTTTCATTGTGAATGTTACAGCCATTCAGAAAGAATTTGCACAATCGGTTTTAATTTGCAGGGTTTATTAATGTATATAAGAAAAAACACATTTCTAGCCCGAGAAACGACGATTTTTCCACTTTTTAAAATAAACTAGCAAACGCAAATTTTTCTGAACAAGAACACGATTCTTTGGATAGAAATACGTGTCTACACACAAATTTGACAATTTTTAAGGAACTAGAGATATCCGATGGGATTTGTAGATTATATTCTTGATTATATAGCTTAAGTCTCGCAAAACCAAATTTTAGAGATATTTTATATGAGTGGAAAATCGAAACTAGTGATAAAATGCTATTTCATTGTGAATGTTAACCCATTCAGAAAGAATTATCACAATTGGTTTCAATTTTTAGGTTTTATTAATGTATATACAAAAAAACGCATATCTAGCCAGAGAAATCACGATTTTTCCACTTTTTACAATAAACTAGCAAACGCATATATTTGTGGGCGCAACCATAAATCTTTGGATAGTAATACGTGTCTACACACGAATTTGACATTTATTTAAGGAACTAGAGATATCCGATGGCATTTGTAAATTTTATTGATGATTATATAGCTTAAAATCTCGAAAAACAAATGTTTAGATATATTCTATATGTGAGGAAAATCGAAACGAATGATAAAATGCTGTTTCATTGTGAATGTTAAACCCATTCAGAAAGAATTAGCACAATCGTTTTCAATTTGTAGGTTTTATTAATGTACCATACGAAAAAACGCATTTCTAGCCCGAGAAACGACGATTTTTCCACTTTTTAAAATACATTAGCAAACGCAAATTTTTCTGGACGCGAACACGATTCTTTAAAAAGAAATATGTGTCTACACACAAATTTGAATTTTTTAAGGAACTAGAAATATTCGATGGGATTTGTAGTTATATTCTTGATTATATAGCTGAAGTCTCGCAAAACCAAATTTTTAGAGATATTTTATAAGAGTGGAAAATCGAAACGGGTGATAAAATGCTATTTCATTGTGAATGTTAAATCCATTCAGAAAGAATTATCACTATCGGTTTCAATTTGTAGGTTTTATTAATGTATATACAAAAAAAAACGCATTTCTAGCCCGAGAAACCACGATTTTTCAACTTTTTACAATAAACTAGCAAACACATATATTTGTGGGCGCAACCATAAATCTTTGGATAGTAATACGTGTCTACACACGAATTTGACATTTATTTAAGGAATTAGAGATATCCGATGGGATATGTAGATTTTATTCTTGATTACATAGCTTAAAATCTCGAAAAACAAAATGTTTAGATATATTTTATATGAGAGGAAAATCGAAACGAGTGATAAAATGCTGTCTCATTGTGAATGTTAAACCCATTCAGAAAGAATTAGCACAAACGGTTCCAATTTGTAGGTTTTATTAATGTATATACGAATAAACGCATTTCTAGCCCTAGAAACTACAATTATTTCACTTTTTAAATTACACTAGCAAACGCACATAATTCTGGACGCAAAAGTGAATCTTTGGATAGAAATAGCTCTCTACACACGAATTTGAAATTTTTTTTAAGAAACTAGAGAAATCCGATGAAATTTGTAGATTTTATTCATGATTAAAGAGCTTAACAACTCGCAAAAACCAAATTTTTAGAGAAATTTTATATGAGTGAAAAATCGAAACGAGTGATAAAATGCGGTTTCATTGTATATGTTATAGCCATTCAGAGAGTATGAGGAAAATCGCTTGGAATTTGTAAGATTTATTAATGTGTAAAAAAAACGCATTTCTAACCCGAGAAACGACGATTTTTCCACTTTTTACGATACACTAGCAAACGTATAGAAATCTGTTCGCGAACAAGATTCTTTGGATAGAAATGCGTGTGTACACTCGAATTTGACATTTTTTTAAGAAACTAGAGAGATCCGATGGGATTTGTAGATTTTATTCATGATTATATAGCTTCAAATCTCGCAAAATCCAAATTTTTAGGGATATTTTATATGAGAGGAAAATCGAAATGAGTGATAAAATTCTGTTTCATTTTGAATGTTAAACCCATTCAGAAAGAATTAGCACAATCATTTGAACTTGTAGGTTTTATTAATGTATATACGAAAAAACGTATTTCTAGCCAGAGAGACGACAATTTTTCCACTTTTTACGATACAACTAGCAAACGTATATAAATCTGGACGCGAACAAGGAAATTATTAGGGAAATTTTATATGAGTGGAAAATCGAAACGAGTAATAAAATGCTGATTCATTGGGAATGTTAAACACATTCAGAAAGACTTAGCACAATCTTTTTCAATTTGTAAGGTTTATTAATGCATATACAAAAAAACGCATTTCTAGCCCGAGAAACTACGATTTTTCCACTTTTTACAATACACCAGCAAACGCATATATTTCTGGACGCGATCATGAATCCTTTGATAAAAATACGTGTCTACACACGAAGTTGACTTTTTTTTAAGGAACTAGTGATATTCGATGGAATTTGTAGATATTATTCATGATTATAGAGATTAAAATTTCGCAAAAACCAAATTTTTTGAGAAATTCTGTATGAGTGGAAAATCGAAACGAGTGATAAAATGCGGTTTCATTGTGAATGTTATAGTCCTTCAGCAAGAAGTAGAAAATCGGTTGGAATTTGTACGTTTTATTACTGTATACACGAAGAAAATGATTTTCTAGCCCATGAAATGATGATTTTTCCAAAATCCAAGTTTTTAGACGAATTTTAAAAGAGTGGAAAATCGAAACCAGTGATAAAATGCTGTTGCATTGTGAATGTTATACCCATTCACAAAGAATTAGCACAACCCGTTTCAATTTGTAGGTTTTATTAATGTACATACGAAAAATCGCATTTATAGCCCGAGAAACGACGATTTTTCCACTTTTTACCATACACTACCAAACGCAAATAATTCTGGACTCGAAAATGAATCTTTGGATAGAAATACGTGTCCACACACGAATTTCACATGTTTTTAAGAAACTAGAGAAATCAGACGGGATTTGTGGATTTTATTCATGATTATATATCTTAAAACCTAGCAAAAACAAAATTTTTCAAGTAATTTTTATGAGTGGAAAATAGAAACGAATGATAAATTGCGGTTTCATTGTGAATGTTAGAGCCATTCGGAAAGAATTACCGCAATCGGTTGGAATTTGTAGTTTTATATTAATGTATATACGAAAAAATGCATTTCTACCCTGTGAAACGACAATTTTTCCTCTTATTACCATACACTAGCAAACTATTATATATTTGGACGCGAACATGAAACTTTGGATAGAAAAACGTGTCTACACACGATTTTGACATTTTTTTATGAAGCTAGAGAAATCCGATGGGATTTGTAGATTTTATTCATGATTATAGAGCTTAAAATTTCGCAAATACCAGATTTTCAGAGAAAAATATTGTATGAGTGGAAAATCGAAACGAGAGATAAAATGCGGTTTCATTTTGAATGTTAAAGCCATTCAGAAAGAATTAGCACAATCGTTTGGAATTTGTAGTTTTTATTAATGTATATCCAAAAAAACGCATTTCTGGCCAGAGAGATGACGATTTTCCCACTTTTTCAGGTACACTAGCAAACATATATAAATCTGGAAGCGAACAAGAATCTTAGGATAGATATTCGTGTGTACACACGAATTTCACATTTCTTTTAAGAAACTAGAGAAATCCGATGGGATTTGTTGATTTAATTCATGATGATAGAGCTTAAAAACTCGCAAAATCCAAATTTTTAGAGAAATTTTTTTAGAGAGGAAAACCGAGACGAGGGATAAAATACGTTTTCATTGTGAATGTTAAAGCCATTCAGAAAGAATTAGCACAATCGGTTGGAATTTGTAGGTTTTATTAATGTATACACGAAAAAAACGAATTTCTAGGCCACGAAACGACGTTTTTTCCACTTGTTACCATACACTAGCAACCGCACATATTTCTGGACGCGAACATGAATACTTGGATAGAAATACGTGTCTACACAAGAGTTTGACATTCGTTTATGAAACTTGAGAAATCCGATGCGATTTGTTGATATTATTCATGATTATATGGCGTAAAATCTCGCAAAATCCAAATATTTAAAGAAATTAGAAAGAGTGGAAAATCGAAACGAGTAATAAACTGCTGTTTCATTGTGAATATTAAACCCATTCACAAAGAATTAGCACAATCTGTTTCAATTTGTAGGTTTTATTAATGTATGTACGAAAAATCGCATTTCTAGCCCGAGAAACGACGATTTGTCCACTTTTTCCAATACACTAGTGAACGCATATATTTCTGGACGCGAACATTAATCTTTGGATAGAAATACGTGTGTACACACGAATTTGACATTTTTTTAAGAAACGAGAGAAATACGATGGTATTTGTAGATATTATTCATGATTATAAAGCTTAAAACTCGCAAAAACAAAATTTTTAGAGAAATTTTTGTATGTGTGGAAAATCGAAACGCGTGATAACATGCGATTTCATTGTGAATGCTAAAGCCATGCAGAAAGAATTAGCATAACCGGTTGCAATTTGTAGGTTTTATTAATGTACATACGAAAATACGCATTTATAGCCCGAGAAACGACGATTTTTCCACTTATTACCATACACTGCCAAACGCATATTTTTCTGGACGGGAATATGTATCTTTGGATGGAAATACGTGTGTACAAACAAATTTGACATTTTTTAAAGAAACTATAGAAATCCGATGGGAAATTTGATAATATTCATGGTTAAATAGCTTACAAAATCTCGCAAAACCATATTTTTAAAGAAATTTTATATTAGTGGAAAATCGATAAGAGTGATAAAATGCTGCTGCATTGTGAATGTTAAACCCATTTACAAAGAATTGGCACAATCGGTTTCAATTTGTAGGTGTTATTAATGTATATACGAAAAAACACGTTTCTAGCCCGACTAAACGACGATTTTTCCTCTTTTTACAATACAATACCTAACGCATATAATTCTGGACGCGAACATGAATCTGTGGATAGAAATACGTGTGTACACACAAATTTGAATTTTTTTAAGAAAATAGAGAGATCCGATGGCAATTGTAGATTTTATTCATGATTAAATAGCATGAAATCTCGCAAAAACCAAATTTTTAGGGAAATTGGGTATGAGTGGAAAATCAAAACAAGTGATAACATGCGGATTCATTGTGAATGTTAAACCCATTCAGCAAGAATAAGCACAATCGGTTTCAATTTGCAGGTTTTATTAACGTGCATATAAAAAAAAACCTTTTCTAGCCCGAGAAGCGACAATTTTTCCACATTATACATTACATTAGCAAACGCACATAATTCTGGACGCGAACATGAATCTTTGGATAGAAATACGTGTCCACACATATTTGACTTTTTTATAAGGAACTAGAGGTATCCGATGGGATTTGTAGATTTTATTCATGATTATATAGATTAAAATTTCGGAAAACCAAATTTTTAGAGATATTTTATATGAGTGGAAAATCGAAACGAGTGATAAAATGCTGTTGTGAATGTTAAACCCATTCAGCAAGAATTAGCACAATGGGTCTCAATTTGCAGGTTTTATTAATGTATATATGAAAAAACGCATTTCTGTCCCGAGAAACGACGATTTCTCCACATCATAAAATACACTAGCAAACGCACATAATTCTGGACGTGATAAAATGAATCTTTGGATAAAAATACGTGTCTACACAAGAATTTGACATTTTTATAAACAAACTAGAAAAATCCGATAGGATATGTAGATTTTATTCATGATTAAAGAGCTTAAAATATCGTAAAAACCAAATTTCTAGAGAAATTTTGTATGAGAGGAATATAGAAACGAGTGATAAAATGCTGTTTCATTGTAAATATTAAACCCATTCAGAAAGAATTAGCAAAATCAGTTTCAATTTGTAGGTTTTATTAATATAGGCTATATACGAAAAGACGCATTTCCAGCCCGAGAAACGACGATATTTCCACTTTTTACAATACATAAGCAAAAGCATATATTTCTGGACGCGAACATGAATCTTTGGATAGAAATACGTGTGTACACACGAATTTGACATTTATTTTAAGAAACCATAGAGATCCGATGGGAATTCTAGATTTTATTCATGATTATATAGCTTAAAATCTCTCAAATCCAAATTTTTAGAGAAATTTAATGTGAGTGGAAAATCGAAACGAGTTATAAAATGCTGTTTCTTTGTGAATGTTAAACCCATACAGCAAAAATTATCTCAATCGGTATAAATTTGTAGGTTTTATTAATGTATTTACGAAAAATCGCATTTCTAGCCCGAGAAACGACGATTTTTCCACTTTTTACAATACACTACCAAACGCATATATTTCTGGACGCGAACATGAATCTTTGGATAGAAATGCGTGTGTACACACGAATTTGACATTTTTTTAAGAAAGCAGAGAGATCCGATGGCAATTGTAGATTTTATTCATGATTATAGAGCTTAAAATCTCGCAGAAACCAAAATTTTAGTGAAATTTTATAAGATTGGAAAACAGAAACGAGTGAAAAAATGGTGTTTCATTGTGAATGTTAAACCCATGCAGCAAGAATTAGCACAATCGGTTTCAATTTGCAGGATTTATTAATGTATATATGAAAAAACGCATTTCTAGCCCGAGAAACGACGATTTTTCCCCTTTATGCATTACACTAGCAAACGCACATAATTCTGGACGCGAACATGAATCTTTGGATAAAAATACTTGTCCACACACGTATTTGACATTTTATTAAGGAACTAGAGATATCCGATGGGATTTGTAGATTTTATTCATGATTATATAGCTTAGAATCTCGCAAAAACGAAATTTTTAGACATATTTTAAATAAGTGGAAAATCGAAACGAGTGATGAAATGATGTTGCATTGTGCATGTGAAACCCATTCACAAAGAATTAGCACAAGCGGTTTGAATTTGTAGGTTATATCAATGTATATACGAAAAATCGCATTTCTAGCCCGAGAAACTAGTTTTTACAATACCCTAGCAAACGCATATAATTCTGGACGCGAACATGAATCTTTGGATAGAAATATGTGTGTACCCACGAATTTGACATTTTTTAAAGAAAATAGAGAAATCCGATTTGATTTGTAGATTTTATTCATGATTATATTTCTTAAAATCTTGGAAAAACCAAATTTTTAGAGAAATTTTATATGAGTGGAAAATCAAAACGAGTGATAAATTACGGTTTCATTGTAAATGTTATAGCCATTCAGAAAAATTAGCACAATCGGTTGGAATTTGTAGTTTTTATTAATGTATATACGAAAAAACGCATTTCTAACCCGTGAAACGACGATTTTTCCTCTTATTACCATACACTAGCAAACAGATATATTTCTGGACGCGAACATGAATCTTTGGATAGAAATACGTGTCTACACACGATTTTGACATTTTTTTAACAAACTAGAGAAATCCGATGGGATTTGTAGATTTTATTCATGATTATATAGCTTAAAATCTCGCAAAAACCTAATTTGTAGACAAATTTTGTATGAGTGGAAAATCGAAACGAGTGATAAAATGCTGTTTCATTGTGAATGTGAAACCCATTGAGAAAGAAATAGCACGATCGGTTTGAATTTGTAGGTTTTATTAATGTATATCCGAAAAAACGCATTTCTAGCCCGAGAAACGACGATTTTTCCACTTTTTACGTTACACTAGCAAACGTATAGAAATCTGGTCTCGAACAAGAATCTTTGGATAAAAATGAATGTGTACATACGAATTTGACATTTTTTTAAGAAACCAGAGTGATCCGATGGTATTTGTAGATTTAATTCATGATTATATAGCTTCAATTCTCACAAAGGCCAAATATTTAGAGAAATTTTATAAAAGTGGAAAATCAGAACGTGTGATAAAATGCTGTTTCATTGTGAATGTTAAAGCCATTCAGCAAGAATTAGCACAATCATTTTCAATTTGTAGGTTTTATTAATATATATACGAAAAAACGCATTTCTAGGCCGAGAAACGACGATTTTTCCACTTTTTACCATACATTAGCAAACGCATATATTTTGGACGCGAACATGAATCTTTGGATAGAAATACGTGTGTACACACGAATTTGACATTTTTTTAAGAAACCAGGGAGATCCGATGTGAATTCTAGGTTTTATTCATGATTATATAGCTTAAAATCTTGCAAAAGCCAAATTTTTAGGGAAATTTTTATTGAGTGGATAATCGAAGCGAGTGATAAAATGCTGTTTCATTGTGAATGTTAAACGCATACAGGAAAAATAATCACAATCGGCTTCAATTTGTAGGTTTTAACTAATCATAACAAATTGAAACTTACAGACTACCATACAATAAATATACACTTGTAAGAATATAACTTATATAAATTAATTAGACTATTACACTCTTACTAGTCATACTACTTTTGACCAATAAAACGGTACGAAAGGGCGTATTTGAACCAATCATGGCTGCTTATCGCACAATTTTATCGCGTCCCTAGCATTTGTTTAATTTTATCGCGTCCCTAGCATTTGTTTAATTTTATCGCGTCCCTAGCATTTGTTTCTTTGTTTGCCAACATTTGAAACTGCGCTGGTCTGGACGTCAAAAAAATATATAGGCCTATATATATATAATTACAAACCACTCCAGTCGATGCACAGTAGTTTCAAATATGACTCGCATTGGCATTCAAGAACAAGAATTAATCAAAATCACTGATCATACCTATGCATCTTCTGAAATCCGATTTACAAGTAAATGAAGAGCACCATCCGGAAATCCTGAATAAGTTGAATACACCATGTAGGCCTAAATCAACGAGTTCCACTTCTATTACGCACACGTCCAATATAACATCAATTGAACCACCAACCACATTCAAATTTTAAAATTGTACATTCAATAATTATTCCTTTTAAAATTATTCATTCGGAAATCCTGAATAAGTTGAATACACCATGTAGGCCTAAATCAACGAGTTCCACTTCTATTATGCACACGTCCAATATAACATTAATTGAACCACCAACCACATTCAAATTTGAAAATTGTACATTCAATAATTATTCCTTTTAAAATTATTCATGTTTATTTTTTATGTCATCGTCGTTAAATAAAACTTTTCTAACACTTGTGTATATTAGTAAGGTTATGTTATAGCTTCTGCTATATGATATTATGGATAGTCACGTATCAGAAATTGTTTAATATTAAGATTTATTGAAAATCATCTATCAAGTGACGTTGATTACTGGATTCGGATAATTGAAGTGGAATGCAACTGTCTTAATAAAAATGAAACTGAATCAACAAAGCCTTCTTGACTAGTAACAGGCCACAGAGTTCAATGATGATTCCATAGTTGGCACAACTGATACCGGTAACAAGAAAACATCATCATAAAACACTACTGCCATCTAGCGTAATGTTGAGATGGTACAATAATACATTTGAAGACAGTTGTATTTTCGTAAGCCAATTAATATTTTATTGTACACTTTGTTACTTCTAATCTTTATATAGCCTACTTTCTTCTAATCGCGTAATAGTCAATTAAATCCCACTCGAGTTTTGATTTTCTCTAGATAAATCAAAACCTCTAGTGAGATTACTGTTGATTAATGCCTTGAAATTACAATCGAAAAACATAGAGAATTTAACATGAATAGACATGTTGCACTTATAGATAATATTATGACACTTCGCTAATATACACACACATACATACATAGATACATACATACATACATACATACATGCATGCATACATACATACATACATACATACATACATACATACATACATACATACATACATACATACATACATACATACATACATACATACATACATACATACATACATACGTATGTAGAGACATAACATATAGATACATACGGTGAATAAACATTAATTTGATTGAAGGCTTGAAATTATAATCGAAATACCTAGAGAATTTAACATGAATAGACATGTTGAACTTGTAGATCATATTAAGACATTTCGCTAAAATATGTACATTTGTAGACATAATATAATAACATGTAGATATATATTTATAAATATACACGTGCATGCATACATACATACACTCACACACACAGATACATATATATATACACAGCAAGATGGACGTCAGTTACAGATAATTGGAAAGGATGAACAATATTAAATACCTTGGACATTCATTATCACTTACACATGACTTTGATATACAAAATAAATTTACCAAATTTATAAAAACATAATGCATAATAAATACAATTTTAAAACCATCATTTATTGAGAGTTATATACGAATCGCAATTTTAAAAACTCTTGCCCGACAGTTTTAATCGCTGCCGAAATGGACTTCATGAGACACAAAATGGAACCACGAAAGAAATAATGATATCCTGAAATAACTCAAAGTCGAATCAATATTACAATATGTTAATCATTTCAAAAGGATGGCTAGAACACTGATACCGAAACAAATCCTGCAGTACGCTCCTCGTGAAAGAAAATTCGTTTGTCGCCCGCTAAGAGTTGGACTGATGTGACACCTTAACAGACCATCTAGTCTTATACATGTTTTGGATTATCATGATGATAAAGATGAAATTATAACCTTGAATATATAAGATGTATGAATTTCACGAAACGTTTGTAGCAACAGTGCTTTTGAAAACAGTGCATATTGGTTGCTCATAGGTTATTTTACAGTTTAGAGCATGGACAGTAAGGTATTGTCTTTGCATGTAAAATATAGGACATTCAAACAGTAAAAGTTCAACCGACTGAATATCTCCACACGAGCACATCGATTCTTCTCCAGTCTTAATTTTGAATCGTTCAAAATAAGCTCCAAATTTACCATGACCTGATATAAATTGTGTTCTAATAAAGTTTGGAGAGTAAATTTTGCATTTCAGTCGACCATATACCTGAGGAAAAAATAGGTTTTTGGTGACTGAACCTTTATCACTTGCAGACCAGTGTGAATTCCAATTAGAAGTAATATGTTCTTTCATTTTACATTTGATATATGAGATTGGGCACTTTATGTATGAATAGGTTATGTCTGCGGAAGCAGCTTCTTTCGCAAGTTCGTCTGCTCGTTCATTGTGTCCTCTAACCCAGGATAGGCATATGTGATTATTGTGATTTTTAAATTCAGACCTTATATCCAAAGCAATGGGGTGAAGATTCCTATTGTTTCTAACTGACAGAAGTGCTGTTTGTAAATCAGACAGTATGCAGGAGTTCGTTTTGTTGATAGTACTCCATCTTATTGCTTGAAGTATGGCAAATAGTTCAGCTTGGTACACACTGCATACTGGTGCTAATCGATATTTAGAATAAAATATTTCTGTACCATTATTAAAAGCGGTAAAAGCACAACCTACAAAGCTCTTGCCATCTTCTCCCTGTGTTCGAGAACCATCTGTGTATATATACACATTCGTGCTTGGAAAGGCACCTTGAATTTACAACAGGATGGAGATGATTTCTTGGATGACCCAATGAGAGAAAATTAGCTCTTTGTTCAATTTCGTATTGAACACCTTCGTCAAGAAATAATTTACCCTGTTTATAACTAAGGAGCTCAGTTCTTGCAATGGCAGTTAAATAGAGTGGTGCTATGCCTGCTATAATTAGAGCTGCATTTGTTGAGATAGTTCGAAAAGCCTGTGTGATACGTAAAATCAATCCACGTTGAATCTGTAGTAATTTTTTCTGAGCCCATTTTTTATCTAGAATGTTTCGAAGAGCCGAAGTACAGTAGAGTATTGAAGGTTCAAATGCTCCATGATAAATAATACGTAAAATATCAGAGTTTAGTCCCCAAGTTGGTTTAGCAGCCCTAACTAGTGATGAATGAAATTTACTGGCTTTCTTAGCCAGATTATCGAAGTGTAGTCTGAATAGCATACGACTATCAATTACAACACCTAGGTAAGTGAAGTGACTCACTGTTTGAATGTATTCGCTGTTAAACTTTATTAACGGGACATCCACATTATTTTTCTTAGTGACTAACATGGTCGTTGTTTTGTGAGGATTAAAGTGAAGTTTGTTGTTAATACCCCATTTCGAAATGATCTTCAAAGTTGAATTAGCTTTTTCTGTTATGGTTTGTATATCTTCGCCCTTTATTAATATGAGAGCATCATCCGCATATGCAATAATGTTGCAGTTTACTGGCAAATCTATTTGCAACAAACCATCATACAGGATTACCCAGAGTCCGGGACTACAGACTGAGCCTTGAGGACAACCTTTGGTAATATGTTTAGATACAGTCTTCAGTCCTAATGTAAGTTGTGCTTTGCGATTACAGAAATAATTTTTGATTAGCTTGTATAAGTTTCTGGGACATTCTTTTCTCTTAAGTTGTAACAAAATCATGGGCCACCAGGCATTATCAAATGCACCTTTGATATCCAGAGATATTAGTAGTCCGATCTGTTTGTTTGCCAATACCTCTTTAGCCCAGTTAACCACATTAAGCACGGCATCTTCTGTGGATTTTTGGGGGATGAATCCATACTGGTTTGTATTTAAAAGATTATTTGAATGCATATGATACATAATCCTGTCAATGATCAACTTTTCAAAGACTTTTCCCATCACAGGTAGTAGGCAGATTGCTCGAAAGGCACTAGCAGTTAGTTTGTCAATGCAATGTGGTTTTGAAATTATTCTTACAGCAGCAATTTTCCAATGTTCAGGAAATATGTGCAGTTCCAAACACTTATTAAAAATATTTACAAATAAGTCAGGACAACAATTATGAACATTCTTAACTATGTTTGCTGACAGTGCATCTAATCCCGGGGCTTTCTTGTCATCTAGTTTGTTGATGACACTATTCACTTCTTCGTACGTGAACTCTCGTTCATCTTCTGTACGCGGAGTTAGTTCAGTAAGATACCGTACATGTTTATGAAAATTTAAATCCTGCGTGTCATCAGGGAAGAAATTGTTAATCAGATGGGTAGCAGTTTCGTGTGCATTGATCGTATAACCATCATCAGTTTTAACAGTCGTAAGTGTACGATTGAAATTTTCGGGTTTGCGGCAAATTTTATATATTACACTCCATGGATTCTGTGATGTTTGTGTGGAGCAGAATTCTTTCCATGTACTGATTTTTGCATGAATGATTTTATTTTTGTATTCTTCTCTAATAATGTAGTATGAATCCTTATACTTCCTACGTAACTCGTCACATCTACATCTTCTAAAGCGTCTATAGCTAGCTAAGACTCTCTTCCTCAGTATAGTTAATTCAGTAGACCACCAGTAATTTTTCACCACAGTTTGCGACTTTTTAGGTAGGTGTTTTTCACATAAGCTAATAATATCGTTAGTGAGATTTTCAATTGTTACATTAAGAACTTCAGATGAAACTATGTTATTTATTTTGGAAGAGATTGGTTGCAATTTCTTCTTTGCAGAGATTTTAAAGTGATCCCACTTGACATTTTTAGTTCTATATTTACGAGTAACACCAGAGAAATTAGAATTACCAGATGCTGACTGGATTCGGATTATAATCAGTTCGTGATCAGACATAGTTGCCGTATCACTTACTGCCCAATCTGAGATGAGTTGTAAGAGCCTGTCACTACACACACTTACCTCGAGAAAAATTGCGCAGTTATTTCGACGGTAAGTTGGTTTGTTTCCGTTGTTGAGTATGGTAAGATTATTGGCGCAACAAAAATCGTGGAACTGTATCCCTTTCCTATCATTTATAGGACTGCCCCAAGCATGATGTTTGGCGTTGATATCCCCCAGTTTAAGCAGGTGTTTATCTCTAAGATCTAGACAAATTTTTTGAAGATCATTTAAAACAATGTCAAAATCGCAGGCAGGATCACAATAAATATTACAAATATATATGTCAATACCAGTGAAATCTAAGCATATAACAACTCTATCAGAAGAACAATACTGAGGTAATTGTATAATGTTAGCATTTCTAGTGATTATAGCCACGCGTGGGATGCTTTCGTTACCATCAGAAGAATTCTTGTAAGAATGTACAAAATTATGAATACCAAAACCAGAAATGCGATTTTTCCTATAATTAGGTTCCTGAACACATAACAATTTAATTTCATTGTTCGACAGCTGAGAGTTTAGTCCCGTCGTGTGAATAAGTTCTTGTGTAGGAATAAGTGATTTATGTACATTCTGTTGGAAAATAATAAGTTCAGCCATAATTAATTTTCGAATTAATAATGTCTACAATTTTCTTGTACGCGGGACAATCAGGTGAGGTGGCTACGTGTTCGGTGTTCACAGGTTTGAAATTTCTTCTGGTCTCCATTTTGCTGTTGTAGCGCTTACAGTTTATGCACTCCGTTTTAGTTTTTTCACAGTCACTTCTGTCATGTGAACCAGCACAGTGCACATCGTTTTTCAGAGCTGCATGCAGATGAGAAGTGCCCGTAAGCGGAGCATTGATGACAACGCACCACATGAATATGGTCTCGCACCGGGCATCTCATGTAGCTAATATATAGCTTTCCTAGTGACATCATGGCGCGGTAGAACTTAGGTGTAACCTCTAAAACCGCAAACTGAGACTGACCATTGCGTGGATGTTTCATGAAACGCAGTGTCACGTGTTCATTGGAATCGGCCTGGCACTGCTTTAAGGTAGGATTTTGTTCGATAATGGCTTCCAATAGTTCTTCATTTGGAAAACTACTATCTATGCCAAATACAATTATTCGTGGATTCTTTTTTTCTGGGATTTTTATCACTAAGTTCTTGTTTTGTTCTTGAACAGATCTAACAAAGTCACTACATTCTTCTTTATTCCTAAGTTCAAATAGAACACTTTTATTCCTCATCTTTTTAATGTTATTAATGCCTATTCTCAGCTTGTTGCCTGAAGTAGATTGGACCAATTTTAGAGTCTGTTCTGAATCCACGACCATTTCTGGAGTCTTTGCAGAAATAATGACCACATTTTTTTTAACGTTAGCCGCCCTGTCTCCTGACGCTTGCTGTAAGGAACTAGCATAAGAAATTTGACTGGGACGCCAATATAAATGGGTATGTCTATCAGTGATTTGCTGTGCAGATAACAATTGATGAAATGTATTTAAAGTTTTTCTTATGGACGCAGCTGATTCTACAAATATTTCATTCCGTTTTTGTCTGATCTCTTCTCTTTCTGCATGGTCTGAATTATAAAATTAATTTCATTTTCTCTTGACCGAAACATTTCTTCCAAATCATGCACCATAATCTCTTCATTAACAGTCATCATGTTCTCCTCCTACACGATGAGTTGCGTAGACCAAACAACCATGAGGCATTACTCTTACCGGAAGGAACTCAGGCACGAGAACAGCTTCTTCCCAAACCAGGAACGACTTGCATGCATACAGTTCCTTCCCGCGAGGTTACTACCTCAGCAACGATCCTAGAGGCAGTGCCTGTGAAGTCGCAACTAGCAGCGCCTAGCAGAGAAACAGTTTACTACACTGCAAGTAGGCGGTGACCTGTCAAAACAAAACTCACTATTTTTGTAATATAAACAAATTCCAAGCAAATTACCACATGCTAATATTGACATAAAGGTTTTACACAACACACATTAAGATCCTTGCTTCAATCAAACACTATTTATTAATAAATCACGCAATCACTCTTCAAAGATGATTGGATGTACACAGCGCATCACACTTGACGCCACTTTATCACTTTATTAAAGCATATACAAAAAAACGCATTTCTAGCCCGAGAAATGATGATTTTTCCACTTTTTACATACAATACACTAGCAAACGCATATATTTCTGGACGCGAACGTGAATCTTTGGATAGAAATACGTGTCTACACACGAATTTGACATTTTTTTAAGCAACAAGAGATATGCGATGGGATTTGTAGATTTTATTCATGATTATATACCTTAAAATCTCGCAAAACCAAATTATTAGAGATATCTTATATGAGTGGAAAATCGAAACGAGTGATAAAATGCGGTTTCGTTGTGAATGTTGTAGCCAATCAGAAAGTATGAGCAAAATCGGTTGGAATTTGTAGGTTTTATTTATGTATATCAAAAAAAAGAATTTCTAACCCGAGAAAAGACGATTTTTCCACTTTTTACGATACACTAGCAAACGTATAGAAATCTGGTTGCGAACAAGAATCTTTGGATAGAAATTCGTGTGTACACACGCAATTTAACATTTTTTTTTAGAAACCAGACAGATCCGATGGGATTTGTAGATTATATTCATGATTATATAGCTTCAAACCTCGCAAAAACCAAATTTTTGGAGAAATTTTATATGAGTGGAAAATCGAAAGAAGTGATAAAATGCTGTTTCATAGTGAATGTTTAACCCATTCAGAAAGAATTAGCACAATCATTTTCAATTTGTAGGTTTTATTAATATATATACGAAAAAACGCATTTCAAGACCGAGAAACGACGATTGTTCCACATTTTACCATACACTAGCAAACGCATATATTTCTTGACGCGAACATGAATCTTTGGATCGAAATAAGTGTGTACACACGAATTTGATGTTTTCTTAAGAAACCAGACAGATCCGATGGGAATTGTAGATTTTATTCATGAATATATAGCTTAAAATCTCGCAAAAACCAAATTTTTTGGCAAATTATTAATTCAGTGGAAAATCGAAACGAGTGATAAAATGCTGTTGCATTGTGAATGTTAAACCCATTCACAACGAATTAGCACAATCGGTTTCAATTTGTAGGTTTTATTAATGTATAACGAAAAATCGCATTTCTAGCCCGAGAAATGGCGATTTTTTTACCTTTTTAAAATACAATACCAAACGAATATAATTCTGGACGCGAACATGAAACTTTGGATATAAATACGTGTGCACACACGAAATTGACATTTTTTTAAGGAACTAGACAAATCCGATGGGATTTGTAGATTTTATTTATGATTATAGATCTTAAAATCTAGCAAAAACCAAATTCTTAGAGAAATTTTTTAAGAGTGGAAAATCGAATCGAGTGATAAACTGCGGTTTCATTGTGAATGTTATAGCCATTCAGAAAGAATTAGCAAAATCTGTTGGAATTTGTAGGTTTTATTAATGTATATCCGAAAAAACGCATTTCTAGCCCGAGAAACGACGATTTATCCACTTTTTACGTTACACTAGCACACGTATAGAAATATGGTCGCGAACAAGAATCTTTGGATAGAAATGTGTGTGTTCAGACGAATTTGACATTTTTTTAAGAAACACGAGAGATCCGACGGGATTTGTGGTTTTAATTCATGATTATATAGCTTAATTCTCGCAAAAACAAAATTTTAGAGAAATTTTATATGACTGGAATATCAAAAGGACTGATAAATGCTGTTTCATTGTGAATGTTAAACCCATTCGCAAAGAATTAGCACAATCGGATTCAATTTGTAGATTTTATTAATGTATATAGGAAAAATCGCATTTCTAGCTAGAGAAACGAGGATTTTACCACATTACACAATACACTAGCAAACGCATATAATTCTGGACGCGAACATGAATCTTTGGATAGAAATACGTCTGTACACACGAATTTGACATTTTTTAAGAAACCAGAGAAATCCGATGGGATTTGTAGAATTTATTCCGAATTATATAGATTAAAATCTCGCAAAAACCAAATACTTAGACAAATTTTGAAAGAGTGGAAAACCGAAACGAGTGATAAAATGCGGTTTCATTGTGAATGTTAAAACCATTCGCAAAGAATTAGCACTATCGGTTTCAATTTGCAGCTTTTACTAACGTATATACGAAAAATCGCATTTCTAGCCCGAGAAAAGACGATTTTTCCACTTTCTACCATACACTAGCAAACGCACATAATTCTGGACGCGAACATCAATCTTTGGATAGAAATACGTGTGTACACACGAATTTGATATTTTCTTAAGAAAACTGAGAGATCCGATGGGAATTCTAGATTTTATTCTTGATTATATAGCTTCATTTCTCGCAAAACCAAATATTTAGAGAAATTTTATATGAGTGCAAAATCGAAACGACAGATAAAATGCTGTTTCATTATGAATGTTAAACCCATTCTAAAGGAATTAGCACAATCTGATTCAATTTGTAGGTTTTATTAATTTATATAAGAAAAAACGCATTTCTAGCCCGAGAAACTACGATTTTTCCACTTTTAACGTTACACTAGCAAACGTATAGAAATATGGTCGCGAACAAGAATCTTTGGATAGAAATTCGTGTGTAAAGACGAATTTGGCGTTTTTTTAGAAAACCAGACAGAACCGATAGGATTTGTGGTTTCAATTCATGATTATATTGTTTAATTCTCGCAAAAGTCATATTTTA
>JAJSOF020000009.1:84786040-84796874 GCA_025594305.2 Periplaneta americana | reverse complement strand
TTTGGGATAGAAATATTTTAAAAACCCCGAATTTGACATTTTCTAAAAAACCCAGATTCAAAAAGAATTAGAATTATCGGTTTCAATATGTAGGTTTTATTAAGGTATATAAGAAAAAAATAATTTCCAGCCCGAGAAACGACGATTTTTCCACTTTATACATTACACTAGCAAACGCATATGTTTCTGACGCCAACATATCTCTTTGGATAGAATATCGTGTCTACACACGAATTTTACATTTTTTCAGAAACCAGAGAGATCCGACGGGAATTGTAGATTTTATTCATGATTATATAGCTTAAAATCTCGCAAATCCAAATTTTTAGGGATATTTTATATGAGAGGGAAAATCGAAATGAGTGATAAAATTCTGTTTCATTTTGAATGTTAAACCCATTCAGAAAGAATTAGCACAATCATTTGAACTTGTAGGTTTTATTAATGTATATACGAAAAACGTATTTCCACCCAGAGAAACGACAATTTTTCCACTTTTACGATACAACTAGCAAACGTATATAAATCTGGAAGCGAACAAGGAAATTATTAGAGAAATTTTATATGAGTGGAAAATCGAAACGAGTAATAAAATGTTGATTCATTTTTGTTAAACACATTCAGAAAGACTTAGAACAATCTTTTTCAATTTGTAAGGTTTATTAATGCATATACAAAAACGCATTTCTAGCCCGAGAAACTACGATTTTTCCACTTTTTACAATACACCAGCAAACGCATAATTTCTGGACGCGATCATGAATCTTTGATAAAAATACGTTGTCTACACACGAATTTGACTTTTTTTAAGGAACTAGTGATATTAGATGGAATTTGTGGATTTATTCATGATTATAGATTAAAATTTCGCAAAAACCAAATTTTGAGAAATTTTTGTGATGAGTGGAAAATCGATACGAGTGATAAAATGCGGTTTCATTGTGAATGTTATAGTCCTTCAGCAAGAAGTAGAAATCGGTTGGAATTTGTACGCGACCATGTTTTATTACTGTATACACGAAGAAAACGATTTTCTAGCCGATGAAATGATGATTTTTCCAAAATCCAAGTTTTTAGACGAATTTTAAAAGAGTGGAAAATCGAAACCAGAGATAAAATGCTGTTGCATTGTGAATGTTATACCCATTCAGAAAGAATTAGCACAACCGGTTTCAATTTGTAGGTTTTTATTAACGTGCATATAAAAAACGCATTTCTAGCCCGAGAAGCGACAACTTTTCCACTTTATACATTACACTAGCAAACGCATATAATTCTGACGCGAACATGAATCTTTGGATAGAAATACGTGTCCACACATATTTGACTTTTTTAAGAAACTAGAGGTATCCGATGGGATTTGTAGATTTTATTCATGATTATATAGCTTAAAATTTCGCAAAACCAAATTTTTAGAGATATTTTATATGAGTGGAAAATCGAAACGAGTGATAAAATGCAATTGTGAATATTAAACCCATTCAGAAAGAATTAGCACAATGGGTCTCAATTTGCAGGTTTTATTAATGTATATATGAAAAAACGCATTTCTAGCCCGAGAAACGACGATTTTCCACATCATAAAATACACTAGCAAACGCACATAATTCTGGACGCGAACATGAATCTTTGATAAAATACGTGTCTACACAAGAATTTGACATTTTTATAAACAAACTAGAGAAATCCGATGGATATGTAGATTTTATTCATGATTATAGAGCTTAAAATCTCGCAAAATCCAAATTTTAGAGAAATTTTATATGAGTGGAATATCGAAACGAGTGATAAAATGCTGTTTCATTGTGAATATTAAACCCATTCTAAAGAATTAGCAAAATCAGTTTCAATTTGTAGGTTTTATTAATGTATATACGAAAAACGCATTTCTAGCCCGAGAAACGACGATTTTTCCACTTTTTCCGATAAACTAGCAAACGTATATAAATCTGGACGGGAACAAGAATCTTTGGATAGAAATACGTGTGTATACATGAATTTGATATTTTTTAAAGAAACAGAGAGATCCGATGGGATTTGTAGATTTTATTCATGATTAAATAGCTTAAAATCTCGCAAAAACCAAATTTTTAGAGAAAATTTGTATGAGTGGAAAATCGAAACGAGTGATAAAATGCGGTTTCATTGTGAATGTTAAAGCCATTCAGAAAGAATTAGCACAATCGGTTGCAATTTGCAGGTTTTATTAATGTATATACGAAAAAACGTATTTCTAGCCCGAGAAAAGACGATTTTTCCACTTTTTACCATACACTAGCAAACGCATATAATTCTGGACACGAACATGAATCTTTGGATAGAAATAAGTGTGTACACACGAATTTGACATTTTCTTAAGAAAACAGGGACATCCGATGGCAATTCTAGATTTTATTCTTGATTATATAGCTTAAAATCTCGCAAAAGCCATAATTTTAGACAACTTTTATGTGAGTGGTAAATCGAAACGAGTGATAAAATGCTATTTCACTGTGAATGTTAAACCCACAAGCAAAATTTATCACAGTCGGTTTCAATTTGTAGGTTTAATGAATGTATATACGAAAAAACGCATTTCTAGACCGAGAAATGACGATTTTTCCACATTTTACAATACACTAGCAAATGCGTATATTTCCGGACGCGAACATGAATCTTTGGATAGAAATACGTGTCTACACACGAATTTGACATTTTTTTAAGGAACTAGAGATATCCCATGGGATTTCTAGATTTTATTCATGATTATATACTTTCAATTCTCGCAAAACCAATTTTTTTTAGAAATTTTTTATGAGTGGAATATCGAAACGAGTGATAAAATGCTGTTTAATTGTGAATATTAAACCCATTCTAAAGGAATTAGCACAATCGGTTTCAATTTGTAGGTTTTATTAATTTATATACGAAAAAACGCATTTCTAGCCCGAGAAACTACTATTTTTCCACTTTTTACGTTACACTAGCAAACGTACGGAAATCTGGGCGCGAACAAGAATCTTTGGATAGAAATGCGTGTGTACAGACCAATTTGACATTTTTTTAACAAACCAGAGGGATCCGATAGGATTTGTGGTTTTAATTCATGATTATATAGTTCAATTCTCGCAAAAATCATATTTTAGAGAAAATTTATTTGAGTGGAAAATCAAAACGACTGATAAAATGCTGGTTCGGGGTGAATGTTAAACCCACTAATAAAGAATTAGCACAATCATTTCAATTTTTAGGTTTAATGAGTGTATATACGAAAAAACGCATTTCTAGCCCGAGAAATGACGATTTTTCCACATTTTAGAATACACTAGCAAACGCATATATTTCTGGACGCGACCATCAATCTTTGGATAGAAATAAGTGTCTACAGACGAATTTGACAATTTTAAGGAACTAGAGATATCCGATGGGATTTGTAGATTATATTCATGATTATATTGCTTAAAATCACGCAAAACCAAATATTTAGAGATATTTTATATGCATGGAAAATCGAAACGTGTGATAAAATGCTGTTTCATTGTGAATGTTAAACCCTTACAGCAAAAATTATCACAATCGGTTTCAATTTGTAGGTTTAATGAATGTATATACGAAAAAACGCATTTCTAGCCCGAGAAATGACGATTTTTCCACATTTTACAATACACTAGCAAACGCATATATTTCTGGACGCGAACATGAATCTTTGGAGAGAAATACGTGTCTACGCAAGAATTTGACATTTTTTTAAGGAACTAGAGATATCCGATGGGATTTGTAGATTTTATTCATGATTATATAGCTTAAAATCTCGCAAAACCAATTTTTAGAGAAATTTTATATGAGTGGAAAATCGAAACGAGTGATAAAATGCTGTTTCATTGTGAATGTTAAGCCCATTCAGAAAGAATTAGCAAAATCGGTTTCAATTTGTGGCATTTATTAATGTATATACGAAAAAACGCATTTCTAGCCCGAGAAAAGACGATTTTTGCCATTTTTACAATACACTAGCAAACGCACATAATTCTGGAAGCGAACATGAATTTTTGGATACAAATACGTGTCTACACACGATTTTTGACATTTTTTTAAGAAACTAGAGAAATCCGATGGGATTTGTAGATTTTATTCATGAATAAATTGCTTAAAATCTCGCAAAAAACAAATTTTTAGAGAAATTGTGTATGAGTGGAAAATCAAAACGAGTGATAAAATGCGGTTTGATTGTGAATGTTAAAGCTATTCGGCAAGAATTAGCACAATCGGTTGGAGTTTGTAGGTTTTTGTTAATGTATGTCCAAAAAAACACAGTTCTAGCCAGAGAAACGGCGATTTTTCCAGTTTTTCACATACACTAGCAAACGTACATTAATCTGGACGGGAACAAGAATCTTTGGATACAAATACGTGTGTACACACCAATTTGACATTTTTTAAGAAACTAGAGAAATCCGATGGGATTTGCATATTTTATTCATGATTATATAGCTTCAAATCTCGCAAAAACCAAATATTTAGAGAAATTTTATATGAGTGGAAAATCAAAACGAGTGATAAAAGAATGTTTCATTGTGAATGTTAAACCCATTCAGAAATAATTAGGTGAATCAATTTCAATTTGTAGGTTTTATTAATGTATATACGAAAAAGCGCATCTCTAGCCTGAGAAACGACGATTTTTCAACTTTTTACAATACACTATAAAACGTATATATTTCTGGAGGCCAACATAAATCTTTGGATAGAAATATGTGTGTACACACGAATTTGACATTTTTTTCAGAAACCAGAGAGATCCGACGGGAATTGTAGATTTTATTCATGATTATATAGCTTAAAATCTCACACAAACCAAATACTTAGGGAAATTTTATATGAGTGGAAAACCGAAAGGAGTGAAAAAATGCTTTTTCATTGTGAATGTTAAATCCATTCAATAAGAATTAACACAATCGATTTCAATTTGCAGGTTTTAATAATGTATATATATGGAAAACCGCATTTCTAGCCCGAGAAATGACGATTTTTCCACTTTATACATTACACTAGCAATCGCATATATTTCTGGACGCGAACATGAATCTTTGGATAGAAATACGTGTGTACACACGAATTTTACATTTTTTTCAGAAACTAGAGAGATCCGACGGGAATTGTAGATTTCATTCATGATTATATAGCTTAAAATCTCACAAAAACCAAATTCTTAGGGAAATTTTATATGAGTCGAAAACCGAAATGAGTGAAAAAATGCTTTTTCATTGTGAATGTTAAATCCATTCAGCAGGAATTAGCACAATCGGTTTCAATTTGCAGGTTTTATTAATGTATATAGGGAAAAACGCATTTCTAGCCCGAGAAACGACGATTTTTCCACTTTATACAATACACTAGCAAACGCACATAATTCCGGACACGAACTTGAATCTTTGGATAGAAATAAGTGTGTACACACGAATTTGACATTTTCTTAAGAAAATAGGGACATCCGATGGCAATTCTAGATTTTATTCTTGATTATATAGCTTAAAATCTCGCAAAAGCCAAGATTTTAGACAACTTTTATGTGAGTGGTAAATCGAAACGAGTGATAAAATGCTATTTCATTGTGAATGTTAAACCCACAAGAAAAAATTATCACAGTCGGTTTCAATTTGTAGGTTTAATGAATGTATATACGAAAAAACGCATTTCTAGACAGAGAAATGACGATTTTTCCACATTTTACAATACACTAGCAAACGCATACATTTTTCTGGACGCGAACATGAATCTTTGGATAGAAATACGTGTCTACACACGAATTTGACATTTTTTTAAGGAACTAGAGATATCCCATGGGATTTGTAGATTTTATTCATGATTATATAACTTAAAATCTCCAAAACCAAATTTTTAGAGATATTTTATATGAGTGGAAAATCGAAACGAGTGATAACATGCTGTTTCATTGTGAATGTTAAACCCATTCAGAAAGAGTTAGCTCAATCGGTTTCAATTTGTGGGTTTTATTAATGTATATACAAAAAAACGCATTTCTAGCTCGAGAAAAGACGATTTTTCCACATTTTACAATACACTAGCAAACGCATATATTTCTGGACGCGAATATGAATCTTTGGATAGAAATAAGTGTCTACACAGGATTTTGACATTTTTTTAAGAAACTAGAGAAATCCGATGGGATTTGTAGATTTTATTCATGATTAAATAGCTTAAAATCTCGCAAAAACCAAATTTTTAGAGAAAATTTGTATGAGTTGAAAATCGAAACGAGTGATAAAATGAGTTTTCATTTTGAATGTTAAAGCCATTCTGCTAGAATTAGCACAGTCGGTTGGAATTTGTAGGTTTCATTAATGCATATCGGAAAAAACACATTTCTAGCCCGTGAAACGACGATTTTTCTACTTATTACCATACACAAGCAAACGCATATATTTCTGGACTCGAACATGAATTTTTGGAAAGAAATACGTGTGTACACACGAATTTGATATTTTTTTTAAGAAACCAGAGAGATCCGATGTGATTTGTAGATTTTATTCATGATTATATACATTCAATTCTCGCAAAACCAAATTTTTAGAGAAATTTTATATGAGTGGAATATCGAAACGAGTGATAAAATGCTGTTTCATTGTGAATATTAAACCCATTCTAAAGGAATTAGCACAATCGGTTTCAATTTGTAGGTTTTATTAATTTATATACGAAAAAACGCATTTCTAGCCCGAGAAACTACTATTTTTCCACTTTTTACGTTACACTAGCAAACGTATGGAAATCTGGTCGCGAACAAGAATCTTTGGATAGAAATGCGTGTGTACAGACCAATTTGACATTTTTTTAACAAACCAGAGGGATCCGATAGGATTTGTGGTTTTAATTCATGATTATATAGTTTAATTCTCGCAAAAATCATATTTTAGAGAAAATTTATATGAGTGGAAAATCAAAACGACTGATAAAATGCTGTTTCTTTTGAATGTTAAACCCATTCATAAAGAATTAGCACAATCATTTCAATTTTTAGGTTTAATGAGTGTATATACGAAAAAACGCATTTCTAGCCCGAGAAATGACGATTTTTCCACATTTTAGAATACACTAGCAAACGCATATATTTCTGGACGCGACCATCAATCTTTGGATAGAAATAAGTGTCTACAGACGAATTTGACACTTTTTTAAGGAACTAGAGATATCCGATGGGATTTGTAGATTTTATTCATGATTATATAGCTTAAAATCTCGCAAAACCAAATTTTTAGAGAAATTTTATATGAGTGGAAAATCGAAACGAGTGATAAAATGCTGTTTCATTGTGAATGTTAAACCCATTCTGAAAGAATTAGCACAATCGGTTTCAATTTGCAGGTTTAATGAATGTATATACGAAAAAACGCATTTCTAGCCCGAGAAATGACGATTTTTCCACATTTTACAATACACTAGCAAACGCATATATTTCTGGACGCGAACATGAATTTTGGATAGAAATACGTGTCTACACACGAATTTGACATTTTTTTAAGAAACTAGAGAAATCCGATGGGATTTGTAGATTTTATTCATGATTATATAGCTTAAAATCTCGCAAAAAAAAAATTTTTAGAGAAATTTTATGAGTGGAAAATCAAAACGAGTGATAAAATGCTGTTTGATTGTGAATGTTAAACCCATTCAGCAAGAATTAGCACAATCGGTTTCAATTTGTAGGTTTTAATGTAATGTATAAAAAAAACGCATTTCTAGCCCGAGAAACGACGATTTTTCCACTTTTTACATACACTAGCAAACGTACATAATCTGGACGCGAACAAGAATCTTTGGATAGAAATACGTGTGTACACACGAATTTGACATTTTTAAGAAACTAGAGAAATCCGATGGGATTTGTAGATTTTATTCATGATTATATAGCTTAAAATCTCGCAAAAACCAAATATTTAGAGAAATTTTATATGTGTGGAAAATCAAAACGAGTGATAAAATGCTTTTCATTGTGAATGTTAAACCCATTCAGAAAGAATTAGCACAATCAATTTCAATTTGTAGGTTTTATTAATGTATATACGAAAAAACGCATTTCTAGCCTGAGAAACGACGATTTTTCCACTTTTTACAATACACTAGCAAACGTATATAATTCTGGACGCGAACATGAATCTTTGGATAGAAATACGTGTGTACACAATTTGACATTTTTTAAGAAACCAGAGAGATCCGATGGGAATTGTAGATTTTATTCATGATTATATAGCTTAAAATCTCACAAAACCAAATTTTAGAAATTTTATATGAGTGGAAAATCGAAACGAGTGATAAAATGCTTTTTCATTGTGAATGTTAAACCCATTCAGAAAGAATTAGCACAATCGGTTTCAATTTGTAGGTTTTATTAATGTATATACGAAAACGCATTTCTAGCCCGAGAAATGACGATTTTTCCACTTTTACAATACACTAGCAAACGCATATATTTCTGGACGCGAACATAATCTTTGGATAGAAATACGTGTCTACAAACGAATTTGACATTTTTTTTAAGAAACTAGAGATATCCGATGGGATTTGTAGATTTTATTCATGATTATATAGCTTAAAATCTCGCAAAACCAAATTTTTAGAGAAATTTTATATGAGTGGAAAATCGAAACGAGTGATAAAATGCTGTTTCATTGTGAATGTTAAACCCATTCAGAAAGAATTAGCACAATCGGTTTCAATTTGTAGGTTTTATTAATGTATATACGAAAAAACGCATTTCTAGCCCGAGAAAAGACGATTTTTCCACTTTTTACAATACACTAGCAAACGCATATAATTCTGGACGCGAACATGAATCTTTGGATAGAAATACGTGTCTACACACGAATTTGACATTTTTTTAAGAAACTAGAGCAATCCGATGGGATTTGTAGATTTTATTCATGATTAAATGCTTAAAATCTCGCAAAAACCAAATTTTTAGAGAAATTTTATATGAGTGGAAAATCAAAACGAGTGATAAAATGCTGTTTCATTGTGAATGTTAAACCCATTCAGCAAGAATTAGCACAATCGGTTGGAATTTGTAGGTTTTTGTTAATGTATATCCAAAAAAACGCATTTCTAGCCAGAAACGACGATTTTTCCACTTTTTAGATACACTAGCAAACGCACATAAATCTGGACGGGAACAAGAATCTTTGGATACAAATACGTGTGTACACACGAATTTGACATTTTTTTAGAAACTAGAGAAATCCGATGGGATTTGTAGATTTTATTCATGATTATATAGCTTAAAATCTCGCAAAAACCAAATTTTTAGAGAAATTTTGTGTGTGGAAAATCGAAACGAGTGATAAAATGCTGTTTCATTGTGAATGTTAAAGCCATTCAGAAAAATTAGCACAATCGGTTTCAATTTGTAGGTTTTATTAATGTATATACAAAAAACACATTTCTAGCCAGAGAAACGACGATTTTTCCACTTTTTACAGATACACTAGCAAACATAAATAAATCTGGTCGCGAACAAGAATCTTTGAATAGAAATACGTGTGTACACACGAATTTGACATTTTTTAAGAAACCAGAGAGATCCGATGGGATTTGTAGATTTTATTCATGATTATATAGCTTCAAATCTCGCAAAACCAAATATTTAGAGAAATTTTATATGAGTGGAAAATCAAAACGAGTGATAAAATGAATGTTTCATTGTGAATGTTAAACCCATTCACAAAGAGTTAGGTGAATCAATTTCAAATTGTAGGTTTTATTAATGTATATACGAAAAAGGCCACTTCTAGCCTGAGAAACGACGATTTTTCAACTTTTTACAATACACTATAAAAGGTAATATATTTCTTAAGGCCAACATAAATCTTTGGATAGAAATACGTGTACACACGAATTTGACATTTTTTTCAGAAACCAGAGAGATCCGATGGGAATTGTAGATTTTATTCATGATTATATAGCTTAAAATCTCACAAAAACCAAATTTTAGGGAAATTTTATATGAGTGGAAAACCGAAAGGAGTGAAAAAATGCTTTTTCCTTGTGAATGTTAAATCCATTCAGTAAGAATTAACACAATCGGTTTCAATTTGCAGGTTTTATTAATGTATATAGGGAAAACCTCATTTCTAGCCCGAGAAATGACGATTTTTCCACTTTTACATACACTAGCAAACGCATATATTCTGGACGCGAACATGAATCTTTGGATAGAAATACGTGTGTACACACGAAATTGACATTTTTTTAAGAAACTAGAGAATCCGATGGGATTTGCATATTTTATTCATGAGTATATCACTTTATATCTCGCAAAATCCACATTCTTAGAGAAATTTTTTGTGAGTGGAAAACCGAAATGAGTGAAAAAATGCTTTTTCATTGTGAATGTTAAATCCATTCAGTAAGAATTAACACAATCGGTTTCAATTTGCAGGTTTTATTAATGTATATAGGGAAAACCGCATTTCTAGCCCGAGAAATGACGATTTTTCCACTTTATACATTACACTAGCAAACGCATATATTTCTGGACGCGAACATGAATCTTTGGATAGAAATACGTGTGTACACACGAATTTTACATTTTTTTCAGAAACTAGAGAGATCCGACGGGAATTGTAGATTTCATTCATGATTATATAGCTTAAAATCTCACAAAAACCAAATTCTTAGGGAAATTTTATATGAGTGGAAGAACGAAATGAATGAGAAAGTGATTTTTTAATTGTGAATGTTAAATCCATTCAGCAAGAATTAGCACAATCGGTTTCAATTTGCAGGTTTTATTAATGTATATAGGGAAAAACGCATTTCTAGCCCGAGAAACGACGATTTT
>JAJSOF020000009.1:84763291-84785940 GCA_025594305.2 Periplaneta americana | reverse complement strand
TATTTACTTCATAAGATGGAAAGCTGGAGGGGTTTAAATTTCCCAGAGTGGAAAAAGCAAACAAATCCTCCTCCCCCCATCACAAGTCGCCGCACCTCACGAGATGATACAAATTAATTCCATTCGAGCTTTATCAATCTTATTAAGTATACAGAAGATGCCTTTCTTGGAAATAACGAAATCTCGTTTATTACAAGCTTTATTTTCATTTAACTGTACTTGCATCGGAAAAGTTGTTATGCCCCTCCCAAAAAGGCTCGATTTCCTTGGGAATTTCTGCTGTGAGTCGCCGTGCACTCTGGATTATGAAATCACCACTACTGGTCTGTCACCTCGCGTCACAATTCAGCTGTCATGTGACTCCTGGGACGCACATGATGTCATTCAAATTCGTTTCAGAGATCGGAAACAACCCCGTGGATTTGTCTGCATCCAGTGTTCGATATGAAATGACATTTCAGAACACTCATTATCAATTTCCTAGGCTATAAGATTCAAATCACCTTCCCGTTTTAGCATTCTTTATTTTGATTTTAAGGTTGCCTTAGAACCCCGTCTTTTTAGCAATGACTGTAAGTGAGGTCCTGTGAGATTCCAATTCTTTCAATGTTACCTTCATCGCCTTGGCTTATAGTCAGCCCATTTTGGAATCTTAAAAATAATCTAACCAGGGTATAAAATAAACAAGAATAGTTATTGGCCACCCATTAAGACAGTTATTGGCCACGGCTAATAACTATGCACACATTTAATGGACTCAAAATAAAAATAGTAGTGAAATAGTGGTATTTAATAAGTTGAATGAAGGAAAATAATTGATTTTAAAATTATTTTAAAATTACAGTTATTGGCCGTACAATAACTGAAAAAATGCGTTATAATTAAACAGTTATTAGCCAGTAAATTTTCAAAATTTAGGGATTGTATTTGATTACGTTTTATAAGTGTAAAGTGAAAATAGATATGTACGTGCCTCATAATTGGAATAATAATGAATACCAATTAAAAGAAACAGTAATTATTATGACTCAACCACAACACAGTTCTTAAGAATTTCACAAGAAACCAAAGCCTGGGAACGTGTGTTTTGCAAAAACATCTTTCATCTCCACAGTGCTATCTGTTGTTGAAAATTAAAGTAACTACCAAATAAGAAAACATGCTGTTACCATCTGGCAAAATATTAATTAATTATTTGCATTTTATCCTGTCTTATTATAATCATCAAAGTTCAAGTGGCCAATAACTGTATGGTTTACCCTATATAATCATGAATAAAATCTAGAAATCACATCGGATCTCTCTGGTTTCTTAAAAAAATATATCAAATTCGTGTGTACACACGTATTTCGTTCCAAATATTCATGTTCGCGGCCAGAATTGTGTGCGTTTGCTAGTGTATGGTAAAAAGTGGAAAAATCGTTTTTCTCGGGATAGAAATGCGTTTTTTCGTATATACGTTAATAAAACCTACGAATTGAAAAATGATTGTGCTAATTCTTTCTGAATGGGTTTTAACAATCACAATGAAACAGCATTTTATCAGTCACTCGTTTGATTTTCCACTCATATAAAATATCTCTAAAATTTGGTTTTTTGAGAGAATTAAGCTATATAATCATGAATTAAATATACAAATTCTATCGGATCTCTCTAGTTCTTCAAAAATGTCAAATACGCGTACACGCGCATTTCTATCCAAAGATTTTTCGCGACCAGATTTCTATACGTTTGCTAGTGTAACGTAAAAAGTGGAAAATCGTCATTATCTCGGGCTAGAAATGCGTTTTTTCGGATATACATTCATAAAACCTATAAATTCCAACCGATTTTGCATAATTATTTCTGAATGACTTTAACATTCAAAATGAAACCGCATTTTATCACTCGTTTCGATTTTCAACTCATACAAAATTCTCTAAAATTTTGTTTTTGCGAGATTTTAAGCTATTTAATCATGCATAAAATCTACAAATTTCCATCGGATTTCTCTGTTTTCTTAAAAATGTCAAATTCGTGTGTAGACACGTATTTCTATCCAAAGATTCATGTTCGCGTCCAGAATTATGTGTTTGCTGTGTATTGTATAAAGTGTAAAATCGTTTTTTCTCAGGCTAGAAATGCGTTTTCCCCTAAATACATTAATAAAACCAGCAAATTGAAATGATTGTGCTAATTCTTTATGAATGATTTAACATTCACAATGAAAAGCATTTTTCATTCATTTCGGTTTTCCACTCATATAAATTTCCCTAAAATTTGGTTTTTAGAATTAAATTATATAATCATGAATTAAAATCTAAATTCCTGTCGATTCACAATGAAACAGCATTTATCACTCGTTTCGATATTCCACTCATATAAAATTTCTCTAAAAATTTGGTTTTGCGAGATTTTAAGCTATATAATCATGAATAAAATCTACAAATCCCATCGGATATCTCTAGTTCCTTAAAAAAATGTCAAATTCTGTGTAGACACGTATTTCTATCCAAAGATTCATGTTCGCGTCCAGAAATATATGCGTTTGCTAGTGTATTGTAAAATGTGGAAAAATCGTCATTTCTCGGGCAGAAATGCGTTTTTCGTATATACATTAATTAAACCTACAAATTGAAAATGATTGTGATAATTTTTTCTGAATGGGTTTAACATTCACAATGAAACAGCATTTTATCACTCGTTTCGATTTTCCACTCACATAAAATAGTTCTCTAAAATTTGGTTTTTTCGAGATTTTAAGCTATATAATCATGAATAAAATCTACAAATCCCATCGGATGGCTCTCTTTTCTTAAAAAATGTCAAATTCGTCTGTACACACGTATTTTTCTATCCAAAGATTCTTTGTTCGTGTCCAGATTTATGTAAGTTTGCTAGTGTAACTAAAAAGTGGAAAAATCATCGTTTCTCGGGCTAGAAATGCGTTTTTAAATAAATTATTAAAACCTAAAAATTGAAATTCCCACAGATTGTGCTAATTCTTTATGAATGGGTTTAACATTCACCACGAACCAGCATTATATCAGTCGTTTTGATTTTCCACTCATATAAATTTTCTCTAAAATATGACTTTTGCGAGAATTAAACTATATAATCATGACTTAAAACCACAAATCCTATCGGTTCTGTTTCTCTAGTTTCTTAAAAATGTCAAATTCGTGTTGTACACACGCATTTCTATCAAAAAATTCATGTTCGCGTCCAGAATAATGTGAGTTTGCCACTGTATTGTATAAAGTGGAAAAATCGTCGTTTCTCGGGCTAGAAATGCGTTTTTCCTTATATACATTAATAAAACCTGCAAATTGAAAACGATTGTGCTAATTCTTGCTGAATGAATTTAACATTCACAATGAAAAAGCATTTTTTCACTCATTTCGGTTTTCCACTCACACAAAATTTCTCTAAAAATTTGGATATTGCGAGATATAAAGTGATATAATCATGAATAAAATATGCAAATCCCATCGGATCTCTCTAGTTTCTTAAAAAAAATGTCAAATTGGTGTGTACACATGTATTTGTATCCAAATATTCTTGTTCCCGTCCAGATTTATGTACGTTTGCTAGTGTATCTGAAAAACTGGAAAAATCGTCGTTTCTCTGGCTAGAACTGCGCTTTTTTGGACATACATTAACAAAAACCTACAAATTCCAACGATTGTGTTAATTCTTGCAGAATGGCTTTAACTTCACAATGAAAACCGCATTTTATCACTCGTTTTGATTTTCCACTCATACACAATTTCTCTAAAAATTTGGTTTTTGCGGGATTTTAAGCACTTCAATCATGAATAAAATCTACAAATCCCATGGGATTACTCTAGTTTCTTAAAAAAAATGTCAAATTCGTCTGTAGACACGTATTTCTATTCAAAGTTTCATGTTCGCGTCCAGAAATATATGCGTTTGCTAGTGTATTGTAAAATGTGGAAAAATCGTCATTTCTCTCGGCTAGAAATGGGTTTTTTGTATATACATTAATAAAACCTACAAATTGAAACCGATTGTGCTAATTCTTTTTGAATGGGTTTAACATTCACAATTAAACAGCATTTTATCACTCGTTTCGATTTTCCACTCTTATAAAATATCTCTAAAAATTTGGTTTTGCGAGATTTTAAGCTATATAATCATGAATAAAATCTACAACTCCATCGGATATCTCTAGATCCTTAAAAAATGTCAAATTCGTCTGTAGACACGTATTTCTATCCAAAGATTCATGGTCGCGTCCAGAAAATATGCTTTTCCTAGTGCATTCAAAATGTGGAAAAATAGACATTTCTCGGGCTAGAAATGCGTTTTTTCGTATATTCATTCATTAAACCTAAAAAATTGAAACCGAATGTGATAATTTTTCTGTAAGGTTTTACCATTCACAAGGAAACAGCATTTTATCACTCGTTTCGATTTACCACTCACATAAAAGTTCTCTAAAATTTTGGTTTTTGCGAGATTTTAAGCTATATAATCAAGAATAAAATCTAGAATTTCCATCGGATGTCTCTGTTTCTTAAGAAAATGTCAAATTCGTGTGTACACACCTATTTCTATCCAAAGATTCATGTTCGCGTCCACAATTATATGCGTTTTCTTGTGTATGGTAAAAAGTGGAAAAATCGTCTTTTCTCGGGCTAGAAATTTTTTATCCGTATATACATTAATAAAACCTAAAAATTGAAATGATTGTGCTAATTCTTTATGAATGGGTTTAACATTCACAACGAACCAGCATTTTATCAGTCGTTTTGATTTTCCACTGATATAAATTTTCTCTAAAATATGATTTTGCGAGAATTAAACTATATAATCATGAATAAAACCACAAATCTTTCGGATCTCTCTGGATTTCTTAAAAAATGTCAAATTCGTCTGTACACACGCATTTCTATGCAAAGATTCTTGTTGGCGACCAGATTTCATTACGTTTGCTACTGTAACGTAAAAAGTGGAAAAATCTTAGTTTCTCGGCCTAGAAATGCGTTTTTTCGTACATAAATTAATAAAACCTATAAATTGAAAACGACTGTGCTTATTCCTTTAGAATGGGTTTAACATTCACAATGAAACAGCATTTTATCACTCGTTTCGATATTCCACTCATATAAAATTTCTCTAAAATTTGGTTTTGAGAATTGAAAGTATATAATCATGAATAAAATCTAGAAATCCATCGGATCTCTCTGGTTTTCTTAAAAAAATGTCAAATTCGTGTGTACACACGTATTTCGTATCCAAAGTTTTCATGTTCGCGTCCAGAATTATGTGCGTTTGCTAGTGTAAGGTAAAAAGTGGAAAATGGTCGTTTCTCGGGCTAGAAATGATTTTTTCGTATATACATTAATAAAACCTACAAATTGAAATGATTGTGCTAATTCTTTCTGAATGGGTTTAACATTCACAATGAAACAGCATTTATCAGTCGTTTTGATTTTCCACTCATATAAAATTTCTCTAAAAATTTGGTTTTTGAGAGAATTAAGCTATATAATCATGAATTAAAACTACAAATCCCATCGGATCTCTCTGGTATCTTCAAAAATGTCAAATTCGTCTGTACACACGCATTTCTATCCAAAGATTCTTGTTCGCGACCAGATTTCTATAAGTTTGCTAGTGTAACGTAAAAATTGGAAAAATCATCGTTTCTCTCTCTAGAAATGCGTGTTTTCGGATATACATTAATAAAACCTATAAATTCCAACCGATTTTGCTAATTATTTCTGAATGACTTTAACATTCAAAATGAAACGGCATTTTATCACTCGTTTCGATTCTCAACTCATACAAAATTTCTCTAAAAATTTGGTTTTTGAGAGATTTTAAGCTATTTAATCATGCATAAAATCTACAAATCCCATCGGATTTATCTAGTTTCTTAAAAAAATGTCAAATTCGTGTGTAGACACGTATTTCTATCCAAAGATTCATGTTCGCGTCCAGAATTATATGCGTTTGCTAGTGTATTGTATAAAGTGGAAAAATCGTCGTTTCTCGGGCTAGAAATGCGTTTTCCCCTATATACATTAATAAAACCTGAAAATTGAAACCGATTGTGCTAATTCTTGCTGAATGGATTTAACATTCACAATGAAAAAGCATTTTTTCACTCATTTCGGTTTTCCACTCAGATAAAATTTCCCTAAGAATTTGGATTTTGCGAGATATTAAGCGATATAATCATGAATAAAATATGCAAATCCCATCGGATATCACTAGTTTCTTAAAAAATGTCAAATTCGTGTGTAGACACGTATTTCTATCCAAAGATTCATGTTCGTCCAGAAATATATGCGTTTGCTAGTGTATTGTAAAATGTGGAAAAATCGTCATTTCTGGGGCTAGAAATTGTTTTTTTTGAGGACATACATTAATTAAACCTACAAATTGAAACCGATTGTCATAATTTTTCTGAATGGGTTTAACATTCACAATGAAACAGCATTTTATCACTCGTTCGATTTTCCACTCCTATATAAAAGTTCTTTCTAAAATTTGGTTTTTGCGAGATTTTAAGCTATATAATCATGAATAAAATCTACAAATCCCATCGGATCTCTAGTTTCTTAAAAAATGTCAAATTCGTGTGTACACGTATTTCTATCCAAAGATTCTTGTTCGCGTCCAGATTTATATGCGTTTGCTAGTGTATTGTAAAATTTGGAAAAATCGTCTTTTCTCGGGCTAGAAATGCGTTTTTTCGTATATACATTAATAAAACCTACAAATTGAAACCGATTGTGCTAATTCTTTCTGAATGGGTTTAACATTCACAATGAAACAGCATTTTATCACTCGTTTCGATTTTCCACTCATATAAAATATTCTCTAAAAATTTGGTTTTTGCGAGATTTTAAGCTATATAATCATGAATAAAATCTACAAATCCCATCGGATCTCTCTACTTTTCTTAAAAAATGTCAAATTCGTCTGTACACACGTATTTATATCCAAAGATTCATGTTCGCGTCCAGAAATATATGCGTTTGCTAGTGTATTTTAAAACTGGAAAAATCGTCATTTCTCGGGCTAGAAATGCGTTTTTTTGGTATATACATTAATAAAACCTACAAATTGAAACCGATTGTGCTAATTCTTTGCTGAATGGTTTAACATTCACAATGAAACAGCATTTTATCACTCGTTTCGATTTTCCACTCATTAAAATTTTATCTAAAAATTTGGTTTTGCGAGATTTTAAGCTATATAATCATGAATAAAATCTACAAATCCCATCGGATCTCTGTTTCTTAAAAAATGTCAAATTCGTGTGTACAACGTATTTCTATCCAAAGATTCATGTTCGCGTCCAGAATTGTGTGCGTTTGCTTGTGTATTGTAAAAAAGTGGAAAAATCGTCTTTTCTCGGGCTAGAAATGCGTTTTCCGTATATACATTAATAAAACCTACAAATTGAAAATGATTGTGCTAATTCTTTCTGAATGGGTTTAACATTCACAATGAAACAGCATTTTATCACTCGTTTTGATTTTCCACTCATATAAATTTCTCTAAAAATTTGGTTTTTGCGAGAATTTAAACTATATAATCATGAATTAAAACCACAAATCCCATCGGATCTCTCTGGTTTCTTAAAAATGTCAATTTCGTCTGTAGACACGTATTTCTATCCAAAGATTCATTTTCGCGTCCAGAAATATATGCGTTTGCTAGTGTATTGTAAAATGTGGAAAAATCGTCGTTTCTCGGGCTAGAAATGCGTTTTTCGTATATACATTAATAAAACCTACAAATTGAAACCGATTCTGCAAATTCTTGCTGAATGGATTTAACATTCAAAATGAAACCGCATTTTATCACTCGTTTCGATTTTCACTCATAAAAATTTCTCTAAAATTTGGTTTTTGCGAGATTTTAAGCTATTTAATCATGAATAAAATCTACAATTCCCATCGGATCTCTCTGTTTTCTTAAAAAATGTCAAATTCGTGTGTAGACACGTATTTCTATCCAAAGATTCATGTTCGAGTCCAGAAATATATGCGTTTGCTAGTGTATTGTAAAAGTGGAAAAATCGTCATTTTCTCGGGCTAGAAATGCGTTTTTCGTATATACATTAATAAAACCTACAAATTGAAACCGATTGTGCTAATTCTTTATGAATGGGTTTAACATTCACAATGAAACAGCATTTTATCATCTGTCGTTTCGATTTTCCACTCATATAAATTTTCTCTAAAATATGACTTTTGCGAGAATTAAACTATATAATCATGAGTTATAACCACAAATCTTTCGGATCTGTCTGGTTTCTTAAAAAACGTCAAATTCGTCTTTACACACGCATTTCTATAAAAAAAGATTCTTGTTCGCGACCAGATATCTATACGTTTGCTAGTGTAACGTAAAAGGTGGAAAAATCGTCGTTTCTCGGGCTAGAAATGCGTTTTTTCTTATATAAATTAATAAAACCTACAAATTGAATCAGATTGTGCTAATTCCTTTAGAATGGGTTTAACATTCACAATGAAACAGCATTTTATCACTCGTTTCGATATTCCACTCATATTAAATTTCTCTAAAAATTTGGTTTTGAGAGAATTGAAGCTATATAATCAAGAATAAAATCTAGAATTGCCATCGGATCTCTCTGTTTTCTTAAGAAAATGTCAAATTCGTGTGTACACACGTATTGCTATCCAAAGATTCATGTTCGCGTCCAGAATTATGTGCGTTTGCTAGTGTATTGTATAAAGTGGAAAAATCGTCGTTTCTCGGGCTAGAAATGCGTTTTTTTTATATACATTAATAAAACCTACAAATTGAAACCGATTGTGCTAATTCTTTCTGAATGGGTTTAACATTCACAATTAAAAATCATTTTCACTTCATTTTGTTTTTCCACTCATTTAAAATTTCCTAAAATTTGGTTTTTTGTGAGATTTTAAGCTATATAATCATGAATAAAATCTACAAATCCCATCGGATCTCTCTAGTTTCTTCAAAAAATGTAAAATTCGTGTGTACACACGTATTTCTATCCAAAGATTCTTGTTCGCGTCCAGATTTCTATGCGTTTGTTTGCTGTGTATGTAAAAATTGGAAAAATCGTCGTTTCTCTGGACTGAAATGCGTTTTTCGGATATACATTAATAAAACCTACAAATTCCAACCGATTTGCTAATTCTTTCTGAATGACTTTAACATTCACAATGAAACCGCATTTTATCACTCGTTTTCGATTTTCCACTCATACTAAATTTCTCTAATAAATTTGGTTTTTGCGAGATTTTAAGCTATTTAATCATGAACAAAATCTTCAAATCCCATCGGATTTCTCTAGTTTCTTAAAAAAATGTCAAAATTTCGTGTGTACACACGTATTTCTATCCAAAGATTCATGTTCGCGTCCAGAAATATATGCGTTTGCTTGTGTATTGTAAAAAGTGGAAAAATCGTCGTTTCACGGGCTAGAAATGCGTTTTTTCGTATATACATTAATAAAACCTACAAATTGAAAAATATTGTGCTAATTCTTTCTGAATGGGTTTAACATTCAAAATGAAACAGCATTTTATCACTCGTTTCGATTTTCCACTCATATAAAATTTTTGTCTAAAAATTTGGTTTTGCGAATTTTAAGCTATTTAATCATGAATAAAATCTACAAATCCCATCGGATATCTCTAGTTCCTTAAAAATGTCAAATTCGTGTGTAGACACGTATTTCTATCAAAGATTCATGTTCGCGTCCGAAATTTATTTATGTTTGCTAGTGTATTGTAAAATGTGGAAAAATCGTCATTTCTCGGGCTAGAAATGCGTTTTTTCGTATATACATTCAATAAACCTACAAATTGAAACCGATTGTGCTAATTTTTCTGAATGGGTTTAACATTCACAATGAAATAGCATTTTATCACTCGTTTCGATTTACCACTCACATAAAAGTTCTCTAAAATTTTGGCTTTTGCGAGATTTTAAGCTATTTAACCAAGAATAAAATCTAGAATTTTCATCGGATCTCTCTGTTTTCTTAAGAAAATATCAAATTCGTGTGTACACACGTATTTCTATCCAAAGATTCATGTTCGTGTCCAGAATTATGTGCGTTTGCTAGTGTATGGTAAAAAGTGGAAAAATCGTCTTTTCTCGGGCTAGAAATACGTTTTTTCGTATATACATTAATAAAACCTACAAATTGAAATGATTGTGCTAATTCTTTATGGATGGGTTTAACATTCACCACGAACCAGCATTTTATCAGTCGTTTTGATTTTCCTCTCATATAAATTTTCTCCAAAATTGCGAGAATTATACTATATAATCATGAATTAAAACCACAAATCCTATCGGATCTCGCTGGTTTGTTAAAAAACCTCAAATTCGTCTTCACACACGCATTTCTATCCAAAGATTCTTGTTCGCGACCAGATTTCTATACGTTTGCTAGTGTAACGTAAAAAGTGGAAAAATCGTAGTTTCTCGGGCTAGAAATGCGTTTTTTCGTATATAAATTAATAAAACCTACAAATTGAAACCGATTGTGCTAATTCCTTTAGAATGGGTTTAATATTCACAATGAAACAGCATTTTATCACTCGTTTCGATATTCCACTCATATAAAGTTTCTATAAAAATTTGGTTTTGCGAGAATTGAAAGTTTATAATCATGAATAAAATCTACAAATTACCATCGGATCTCACTGGTTTCTTAAAAAAAAATATATCAAATTCGTGTGTACACACTTATTTCTTTCCAAAAATTCATGTTCGCGGCCAGAATTGTGTGCGTTTGCTATTGTATGTTAAAAAGTGGAAAAATCGTTTGTCTCGGGCTAGAAATGCGTTTTTTCGTATATACGTTAATAAAACCTACAAATTGAAAATGATTGTGCTAATTCTTTCTGAATGGGTTTAACATTCACAATGAAACAGCTTTGTATCAATAGTTTTGATTTTCCACTCATATAAAATTTCTCTAAAAATTTGGTTTTTGAGAGAATTAAGCTAAATAATCATGAATTAAAACCACAAATCCCGTCGGATCTCTCTGGTATCTTCAAAAAATGTCAAATTCGTCTGTATACACGGATTTCTATCCAAAGATTCTTTTTCGCGACCAGATTTTTATATGTTTGCTAGTGTAACGTAAAAAGTGGAAAAATCGTCGTTTCTCGGGCTAGAAATGCGTTTTTTCGGATATACATTAATAAAACCTGTAAATTCCAACCGATTTTGTTAATTATTTCTGAATGACTTTAACATTCAAAATGAAACCGCATTTTATCACTCGTTTCGATTTTCAACTCGTACAAAATTTGTCTAAAAATTTGGTTTTTGCGAGATTTTAAGCTATTTAATCATGCATAAAATCCACAAATCCCATCGGATTTCTCTAGTTTATTAAAAAATGTCAAATTCGTGTGTAGACACGTATTTCTATCCAAAGATTCATGTTCGCGTCCAGAATTATGTGCGTTTGCTAGTGTATTGTATAAAGTGGAAAAATCGTCTTTTCTCGGGCTAGAAATGCGTTTTTCCCTATATACATTAATAAAACCTGCAAATTGAAACCGATTGTGCTAATTCTTGCTGAATGGATTTAACATTCACAATGAAAAAGCATTTTTTCACTCATTTCGGTTTTCCACTCATATAAAATTTCCCTAAGAATTTGGTTTTTGTGAGATTTTATGCTATATAATCATGAATAAAATCTACAATTCCCGTCGGATCTCTCTAGTTTCTGAAAAAAATGTAAAATTCGTGTGTACACACGTATTTCTATCCAAAGATTTATGTTGGCGTCCAGAAACATATGCGTTTGATAGTGTATTGTAAAAAGTGGAAAAATCGTCGTTTCTCGGGCTAGAAATTCGTTTTTTTCGTATATACATTAATAAAACCTACAAATTGACAATGATTGTCCTCATTCTTTCTGAATGGGTTTAAATTTCACAATGAAACAGCCTTTTATAACTCGTTTTGATTTTCCACTCATATATCTTTTCTCTAAAAATTTGGTTTTGCGAGTTTTGAAGCTATATAATCATGAATAAAATCTACAAATCCCATCGGATCTCTCTGGTTTCTTAAAAAAATGTCAAATTCGCGTGTACACACGCATTTCTATTCAAAGATTCTTGTTCGCGACCGGATTTATTTATGTTTGCTTGTATCTGAAAAAGTGGAAAAATCGTCGTTCGTCTGCGTAGAAATGTGTTTTTTTGGATATACATTAATAAAACCTACAAATTCCAAGCGATTGTACTAATTTATCCCTGAATGGCTTTAACATTCACAATGAAACCGCATTTTATCACTCATTTCTAATTTCCACTCACACAAAATTTCTCTAAAAATGTGGATTTTGCGAGATATTAAGCGATATAATCATGAATAAAATATGCAAATCCCATCGGATTTCTCCAGATCCTTAAAAAAATGTCAAATTGGTGTGTACACACTTATTTGTATCCAAAGATTCTTGTTCACGTCCAGATTTATGTAAGTTTGCTAGTGTATCTGAAAAACTGGAAAAATCGTCGTTTATCTGGATAGAATTGCGTATTTTTGGACATGCATTAACAAAAACCTTCAAATTCCAACCGATTGTGATAGTTCTTGCCCAATGGCTTTAACATTCACAATCAAACCGCATATTATCACTCGTTTTGATTTTCCACTCATACACAATTTATATAAAAATTTATTTTTTTGCGAGATTTTAAGCATTTTAATCATGAATAATATCTACAAATCCAATCGGATTTCTCTAGTTTCTTAAAAAAATGTCAAATTCGTGTGTAGACACGTATTTGTATCCAAAGATTCATGTTCGCTTCCAGAATTATGTGCGTTTTCTAGTGTATTGTAAAAAGTGAAAAAATCGACTTTTCTCGGGCTAGAAATGCGTTTTTTCGTATATACATTAATAAAAGCCACAAATTGAAACCGATTTTGCTAATTCTTTCTGAATGGGTTTAACATTCACAATGAAACAGCATTTTATCACTCGTTTCGATTTTCCACTCATATAAAATGTCTCTAAAAATTTGGTTTTGCGAGATTTTAAGCTATATAATTGTGAATAAAATCTACAAATCCCATGGGATATCTCTAGTTCATTAAAAAAATGTCAAATTCGTGTTTCTATCAAAGATTCATGTTCGTCCAGAAATATGTGCGTTTGCTTGTATTGTAAAATTCGTCATTTCTCGGGCTAGAAATGCGTTTTTTCTTATATACATTCATTAAAACAAATTGAAACCAATGTGATAATTTTTCTGAATGCGTTTAATATTCACAGTATTTCATTTTATCACTTGTTTCGATTTACCACTCACATAAAAGTTCTCTAAAATTTTGGCTTTTGCGAGGTTTTAAGCTATGTAATCAAGAATAAAATCTAGAATTGCCATCGGATCTCTCTGGATTCTTAAAAAAAATGTCAAATTCGTCTGTACACACGCATTTACATCCAAAGATTCTTGTTCGCGACCAGATTTCATACGTATGCTAGTGTAACGTAAATGTGGAAAAATCGTTTGCGTTTTTCGTATATAAATTAATAAAACCTACAAATTGGAACCGATTGTGCTAATTCCTTTAGAATGGGTTTAATATTCTCAATGAAACAGCGTTTTATCACTCGTTTCGATATTCCACTCATATAAAATTTCTCTAAAAATTTCGTTTTGCGAGAATTGAATGTAGGGTAAACCATACAGTTATTGGCCTCTTAAGGAAAGTTTTATGTTTGAAAGTCGAGGATTTCAATGCATTATATTGTAAGAATGAACTGTTTGTGCATCTGTAATTGTCAATTATCTCTTTATTCAAAACACTGTTACACAAATGGATTCAATAATACTGTGTGATACTAGTGACCATATAAAATTGATATGTATGAAATTACAGTTATTGGCCACTTCTTGACAGTTATTGGCCACTGACTGTATAGTTATTGGCCACTGACTGTATAGTTATTGGCCACTTCACAATTATCAACTATAACACACATTTATTTTTGTTTTGGCTGCAAATATTATTTTAAACTGTTGCTATTATTTCTATTAATTATTTACACATACATTGCACTGCCCTAACACCAGTTTTATGTAAAATATAAATCCACATGTCTCTTGGCTCTGTAGGCCCTTATTTATATGTTGCTAGTTTACCAAGTTCTTCAAGGAAATCATCATCCTTCGAACTACCCTTAAGGTCCATACTGTTATGTGAATCTTCTTCTTTATAAAAATGAGTGACATAGGGAGATATCACCATCTTTTTCAGGAATGTGTTGTCTGTGTTTACGTGAAATATAATTTACATAAAATACTTTTTTACAATCTTCACATCAAATTTCACTGAAAGCTTCTTTCAAATGTTACAAATTGGACTTGATTCATTTTGCAATTCTCTGAAAAGTGTTCCTTTTGTCATTTGTGTTTTCTCTTTTCTTTCTTTCGCAACTTCACGTTTTCTCATTCTTTTTTCTTTTCTTGGACAACTTTCTATTCGCGCTTCTTTCTATGCATATCCTGGTAGCTCTGTGATATTATCGAAAACTGCAATCTTTCTATATCATGTTTGCCTTCTCTTTTAGGTGTCTCTGGCCACACCAGAGACTTTCCGATTGATGTATTCTTGACTCTTTTGAGCATGGAAGATATTTTCTTACTTATGTCCTTTTTACTTCGTTATTTAACGACGCTCTATCAACTATGAGGTTATTTAGCGTCGATGGGATTGGTGATAGGGAGATGATAATTGGCGAGATGAGGCCGAGGATTCCCCATAGATTACCTGACATTCCCCTTACAGTTGGGGAAAACCTCGGAAAAAAACCAACCAGAAATCGAACCCGCGCCCGAACGTAACTGCAGATCGGCAGGCAAGCGCCTTATCTGACCGAGCTACACCGGTGGCTCTCACTTACATTTATGTTACCACAACCAGAATGTTGACTACTACAACCTGCATTCACACTTGTTGATGTACAGTATTGTCATGGAGAGTCGGATACTGGCGTAGTTCAGTCGGCTGAGGCACTTGCCTTGTGCCCTGGCATGGGTTCGTTCCCGCTTGAGATGATCATTTGGTTGAGATTTTTCCGAGCTTTTTCCCAACTGTAAGGAGAATGTGAGGTAAACTATGGCGAATCCTGGATCTCCTCTATCAAATACTATCACCAATCACATCGACGCTGAATAACCTAGTAGTTGATACAGCGTTGTTAAATAGCCAACAAAAAACAAAGTATAAAAAAATTGTCATGGAGAGTCAGATTCCGGGGTTCATCTCTTGAATTTTATAATAGGTATAATTGTCAATATTGTCAGCCAAAACTTCTTATTGAGTACAGGGTTGTTTCCGATCTCTGATAACGAATTTGAATGACGTTATGTGCGTCAGGAATCACACCGACAGCTGAATTGCAGCGAGAGGTGACAAACCAGTAGTGAGTGAATTCATAATCAGAGTGCAGAGTGTATCACAGTAGCAATTCCCAAGAAAATTTAACCTTTCTGGGAGGTGTACATAACAACTCTTTCCGATGCCAAGTACAGTTACATGAAAATCATAGGAGCCTGCAAAAACGTGGTTTCATTATTTCCAAGAAAGACATCTTATGTGTACTTCATAAGACTGGCAAAGCTCGGATGGGATTAATTCCAGAGTGGAAAAAGCAAACAAATCCCTCCCCCCCATCACAAGTCGCCGCACCCCACGAGATGATACAAATTAATTCCATTCGAGCTTTATCAATCTTATTAAGTATACAGAAGATGCCTTTCTTGGAAATAACGAAATCTCGTTTATTACAAGCTTCTTTTATTTTCATTTAACTGTACTTGGCATCGGAAAGAGTTGTTATGTACCCCTCCCAAAAAGGCTCGATTTCCTTGGGAATTTCTGCTGTGAGTCGCCGTGCACTCTGATTATGAAATCACTCACAACTGGTCTGTCACCTCGCGCCACAATTCAGCTGTCATGTGACTCCTGACGCACATGATGTCATTCAAATTCGTTTCAGAGATCGGAAACAACCCCGTGGATTTGTCTGCATCCAGTGTTCGATATGAAATGACATTTTCAGAACACTCATTATCAATTTCCTCCTAGGCTATAAGATTCAAATCACCTTCCCGTTTTAGCATTCTTTATTTTGATTTTTAAGGTTGCCTTAGGAACCCCGTCTTTTTAGCAATGACTGTAAGTGAGGTCCTGTGAGATTCCAATTCTTTCAATGTTACCTTCATCGCCTTTGGCTTATAGTCAGCCCATTTTGGAATCTTAAAAATAATCTAACCAGGGTATAAAATAAACAAGAATAGTTATTGGCCACCCATTAAGACAGTTATTGGCCACGTGGCTAATAACTATGCACACATTTAATGGACTCAAAATAAAAATAGTAGTGAAATAGTGGCATTTAATAAGTTGAATGAAGGAAAATAATTGATTTTTAAAATTATTTTAAAATTACAGTTATTGGCCGGGGTGGCCAATAACTGAAAAATGCGTTATAATTAAACAGTTATTAGCCAGTAAATTTTCAAAATTTAGGGATTGTATTTGATTACGTTTTATAAGTGTAAAGTGAAAATAGATATGTACGTGCCTCATAATTGGAATAATAATGAATACCAATTAAAAGAAACAGTAATTATTATGACTCAACCACAACACAGTTCTTAAGAATTTCACAAGAAACCAAAGCCTGGGAACGTGTGTTTTGCAAAAACATCTTTTTCATCTCACAGTGCTATCTGTTGTTGAAAATTAAAGTAACTACCAAATAAGAAAACATCCTGCTACCATCTGGCAAAATATTAATTAATTATTTGCATATCCTGTCTTATTATAACACATCAAAGTTCAAGTGGCCAATAACTGTATGGTTTACCCTATATAATCATGAATAAAATCTAGAAATCACATCGGATCTCTCTGGTTTCTTAAAAATATATCAAATTCGTGTGTACACACGTATTTCTATCCAAAGATTCATGTTCGCGTCCAGAAATATGTATGCGTTTGCTAGTGTATTTAAAAATAAAACCTACAAATGGAAAAATCGTCTTTTCTCGGGCTAGAAATGCGTTTTTCTATATACATTAATAAAAACGAAATTGAAAATGATTAATTCTTTCTGAATGGGTTTAACATTCACAATGAAACAGCACTACAAATTGAAACCAATTGTGCTAATTCTTTTGAATGGGTTTAACATTCACAATAAACAGCATTTTATCACTTCGTTTTGATTTTCCACTCATATAAAATTTTCTCTAAAATTTTGGTTTTGCGAGATTTTAAGCTATATAATCATGAATAAAATCTACAAATTGACATCGGATATCTCTGTTTCTTAAAAAATGTCAAATTCGTGTGTACACACGTATTTCTATCCAAAGATTCATGTTCGCGTCCAGAATTATGTGCGTTTGCTAGTGTATTGTAAAAAGTGGAAAAATCGTCGTTTCTCGGGCTAGAAATACGTTTTTTCTTATATACATTCATTAAACCTACAAATGAAACCGATTGTGATAATTTTTGCTGAATGGGTTTAACATTCACAATGAAATAGCATTTTATCACTCGTTTCGATTTTCCACTCATAAAAATTTCTCTAAAATTTTGGCTTTTGCGAGATTTTAAGCTATATAATCAGGAATAAAATCTAGAATTGACATCGGATATCTCTGTTTTCTTAAGAAAATGTCAAATTCTTGTGTACACACGTATTTCTATCCAAAGATACATGTTCGTGTCCAGAATTATGTGCGTTTGCTAGTGTATGGTAAAAAGTGGAAAAATCGTCTTTTCTCGGGCTAGAAATACGTTTTTTCGTATATACATTAATAAAACCTACAAATTGAAATGATTGTGCTAATTCTTTATGAATGGGTTTAACATTCACCACGAACCAGCATTTTATCAGTCGTTTTGATTTTCCACTCATATAAATTTTCTCTAAAATATGACTTTTGCGAGAATTAAACTATATAATCATGAATTAAAACCACAAATCCTATCGGATCTGTCTGGTTTCTTAAAAAACGTCAAATTCGTCTTTACACACGCATTTCTATCCAAAGATTCTTGTTCGCGACCAGATTTCTATACGTTTGCTAGTATAACGTAAAAGGTGGAAAAATCGTCGTTTCTCGGGCTAGAAATGCGTTTTTTCTTATATAAATTAATAAAACCTACAAATTGAATCAGATTGTGCTAATTCTTTAGAATGGGTTTAACATTCATAATGAAACAGCATTTTATCACTCGTTTCGATATTCCACTCATATAAAATTTCTCTAAAAATTTGGTTTTGCGAGAATTGAAGCTATATAATCAAGAATAAAATCTAGAATTGCCATCGGATCTCTCTGTTTTCTTAAGAAAATGTCAAATTCGTGTGTACACACGTATTTCTATCCAAAGATTCATGTTCGCGTCCAGAATTATGTGCGTTTGCTAGTGTATTGTATAAAGTGGAAAAATCGTCGTTTCTCGGGCTAGAAATGTGTTTTTCCCTATATACATTAATAAAACCTGCAAATTGAAACCGATTGTGCTAATTCTTGCTGAATGAATTTAACATTCACAATGAAAAAGCATTTTTTCACACATTTCGGGTTTGCACTCACACAAAATTTCTCTAAAAATTTGGATTTTGCGAGATATAAAGTGATATAATCATGAATAAAATATGCAAATCCCATCGGATTTCTCTAGTTTCTTAAAAAAAATGTCAAATTGGTGTGTACACACGTATTTGTATCCAAAGATTCTTGTTCCCGTCCAGATTTATGTACGTTTGCTAGTGTACCTGAAAAACTGGAAAAATCGTCGTATCTCTGGCTAGAAATGCGTTTTTTTGGATATACATTAATAAAACCTACAAATTCCAACCGATTGTGTTAATTCTTGCCGAATGGCTTTAACATTCACAATCAAACCGCATTTTATCACTGGTTTTGATTTTCCACTCATACACAATTTCTCTAAAAATTTGGTTTTTGCGAGATTTTAAGCAATTTAATCAGGAATAAAATCTACAAATCCCATCGGATTTCTCTAGTTTCTTAAAAAAATGTCAAATTCGTTTGTAGACACGTATTTCTATCCAAAGATTCATGTTCGCGTCCAGAAATATATGCGTTTGCTAGTGTATTGTAAAATGTGGAAAAATCGTCATTTCTCGGGCTAGAAATGGGTTTTTCGTATATACATTAATTAAAACCCACAAATTGAAACCGATTGTGCTAATTCTTTCTGAATGGGTTTAACATTCACAATGAAACAGCATTTTATCACTCGTTTCGATTTTCCACTCATATAAAATATCTCTAAAAATTTGGTTTTGCGAGATTTTAAGCTATATAATCATGAATAAAATCTACAAATCCCATCGGATATCTCTAGTTCCTTAAAAAAATGTCAAATTCGTCTGTAGACACGTATTTCTATCCAAAGATTCATGGTCGCGTCCAGAAAATATGCGTTTGCTAGTGTATTCTAAAATGTGGAAAAATCGTCATTTCTCGGGCTAGAAATGCGTTTTTTCGTATATACATTCATTAAACCTACAAATTGAAACCGATTGTGATAATTTTTGCTGTAAGGGTTTAACATTCACAATGAAACAGCATTTTATCACTCGTTTCGGTTTACCACTCACATAAAAGTTCTCTAAAATTTTGGCTTTTCGAGATTTTAAGCTATATAATCAAGAATAAAATCTAGAATTGCCATCGGATGTCTCTGTTTTCTTAAGAAAATGTCAAATTCGTGTGTACACACGTATTTCTATCCAAAGATTCATGTTCGCGTCCACAATTATATGCGTTTTCTAGTGTATGGTAAAAAGTGGAAAAATCGTTTTCCATCGGGCTAGAAATTCGTTTATCCATATATACATTAATATAACCTAAAAATTCAAATGATTGTGCTAATTCCTTATGAATGGGTTTAACATTCACCACGAAGCAGCATTTTATCAGTCGTATTGATTTTCCACTCATATAAATTTTCTTTAAAATATGATTTTTGCGACAATTAAACTATATAATCATGAATTAAAACCACAAATCCTATCGGATCTCTCTGGTTTCTTAAAAAAATGTCAATTTCGTCTGTAGACACGTATTGCTTTCCAAAGATTCATGGTCGCGTCCAGAATTATATGCGTTTGCTAGTGTATTTAATAAAGTGGAAAAATCGTCGTTTCTCGGGCTAGAAATGTTTTTTTCCCTATATACATTAATAAAACCTACAAATTCAAACCGATTGTGCTAATTCTTGCTGAATGAATTTAACATTCACAATGTAAAAGCATTTTTTCACACATTTCGGGTTTGCACTCATATAAAATTTCTCTAAAAATTTGGATTTTGCGAGATATTAAGTGATATAATCATGAATAAAATATGCAAATCCCATCGGATTTCTCTAGTTTCTTAAAAAAATGTCAAATTGGTGTGTACACACGTATTTGTATCCAAAGATTCTTGTTCCCGTCCAGATTTATGTACGTTTGCTGTATGTGTATCTGAAAAACTGAAAAAATCGTCGTTTCTCTGGATAGAAATGCGTTTTTTTGGACATACATTAACAAAAGCCTACAAATACCAACCGATTGTCCTAATTCTTGCCGAATTGCTTTAACATTCACAATCAAACCGCATTTTATCACTCGTTTTGATTTTCCACTCATATACAATTTTTCTAAAAATTTGGTTTTTGCGAGATTTTAAGCATTTAATCATGAATAAAATCTACAAATCCCATCGGATTTCTCTAGTTTCTTAAAAAAATGTCAAATTCGTCTGTAGACACGTATTTCTATCCAAAGATTCATGTTCGCGTCCAGAAATATATGCGTTTGCTAGTGTATTGTAAAATGTGGAAAAATCGTCATTTCTCGGGCTAGAAATGGGTTTTTTCGTATATACATTAATAAAACCGACAAATTGAAAACGATTGAGCTAATTCTTTCTGAATGGGTTTAACATTCACATTGAAACAGCATTTTATCACTCGTTTCGATTTTTCACTCATATAAAATATCTCTAAAAATTTGGTTTTGCGAGATTATAAGCTATATAATCATGAATAAAATCTACAAATCCCATCGGATATCTCTAGTTCCTCTAAAAAAATGTCAAATTCGTCTGTAGACACGTATTTCTATCCAAAGATTCATGTTCGCGTCCAGAAAATATGCGTTTGCTAGTGTATTCTAAAATGTGGAAAAATCGTCATTTCTCGGGCTAGAAATGCGTTTTTTCGTATATACATTAATAAAACCTACAAATTGAAACCGATTGTGATAATTTTTGCTGAATGAATGGTTTAACATTCACAATGAAACAGCATTTTATCACTCGTTTCGATTTTCCACTCATATAAAATTTCTCTAAAATTTTGGTTTTTGAGATTTTAAGCTATATAATCATGAATAACAAAATCTACAAATCCATCGGATGTCTCTGTTTTCTTAAAAAATGTCAAATTCGTGTGTACACACGTATTTCTATTCAAAGATTCATGTTCGCGTCCAGAATTATGTGCGTTTGCTAGTTTAAAGTAAAAAGTGGAAAAATCGTCGTTTCACGGGCTAGAAAAGCGTTTTTTCGTATATGCATTACTGAAACTTACAAATTCCAACCGATTGTGCTAATTCCTGCTGAATGGCTTTAACATTCAAAATGAAACCGCATTTTATCACTCGTTTCGATTTTCAACTCATACAAATTTTCTCTAAAAATTTGGTTTCTGCGAGATTTTAAGCTATTTAATCATGAATAAAATCTACAAATCCCATCGGATTTCTCTAGTTTCTTAAAAAAATGTCAAATTTGTGTGTAGACACGTATTTCTATCCAAAGTTTCATGTTCGCGTCCAGAATTATTTGCGTTTGCTATTGTATTGTATAAAATGGAAAAATCGTCGTTTCTCGGGCTAGAAATGCGTTTTTTCCTATATACATTAATAAAACCTGCAAATTGAAATCGATTGTGCCAATTCTTGCTGAATAGATTTAACATTCACAATGAAAAAGTATTTTTTCACTCCTTTCGGTTTTCCACTCATATAAAATTTCCCTAAGAATTTGGTTTGTGTGAGATTTTAAGCTATATAATCATGAATAAAATCTACAATTCCCGTCGGATCTCTCTGGTTTCTGAAAAAAGTGTCAAATTCGTGTGTACACACGTATTTCTATTCAAAGATTTATGTTGGCGTCCAGAAATATATACGTTTTATAGTGTATTGTAAAAAGTTGAAAAATCGTCGTTTCTCGGGCTAGAAATGCGCTTTTTCGTATATACATTATTAAAACCTACAAATTGAAATTGATTCACCTAATTCTTTCTGAATGGGTTTAACATTCACAATGAAACATTCTTTTATCACTCGTGTTGATTTTCCACTCATATAACATTTCTCTAAATATTTGGTTTTTGCGAGATTTGAAGCTATATAATCATGAATAAAATCTACAAATCCCATCGGATCTCTCTGGTTTCTTAAAAAAATGTCAAATTCGCGACTACACACGCATTTCTATTCAAAGATTCTTGCTCGCGACCAGATTTATTTATGTCTTCTATTGTATCTTAAAAAGGGAAAAATCATCGTTTCTCTGCCTAGAAATGTTTTT
>JAJSOF020000009.1:84751937-84763191 GCA_025594305.2 Periplaneta americana | reverse complement strand
ATTTCTCTAAAAATTTGGATTTTGCGAGATATAAAGTGATATAATCATGAATAAAATATGCAAATCCCATCGGATTTCTCTAGTTTCTTAAAAAAATGTCAAATTGGTGTGTACACACGTATTTGTATCCAAAGATTCTTGTTCCCGTCCAGATTTATGTACGTTTGCTAGTGTATCTGAAAAACTGGAAAAATCGTCGTTTCTCTGGCTAGAACTGCGTTTTTTTGGACATACATTAACAAAAACCTACAAATTCCAACCGATTGTGTTAATTCTTGCCGAATGGCTTTAACATTCTCAATCAAACCGCATTTTATCACTCGTTTTGATTTTCCACTCATACACAATTTCTCTAAAAATTTGGTTTTTGCGAGATTTTAAGCATTTTAATGATGAATAAAATCTACAAATCCCATCGGATTTCTCTAGTTTCTTAAAAAAATGTCAAATTCGTGTGTAGACACGTATTTCTATCCAAAGATTCATGTTCGCGTCCAGAAATATATGCGTTTGCTAGTGTATTGTAAAATGTGGAAAAATCGTCATTTCTCGGGCTAGAAATGCGTTTTTTCGTATATACATTAATAAAACCTACAAATTGAAACCGATTGTGCTAATTCTTTGAATGGGTTTAACATTCACAATGAAACAGCATTTTATCACTCGTTTCGATATTCCACTCATATAAAATTTCTCTAAAAATTTGGTTTTGCGAGAATTGAAGCTATATAATCAAGAATAAAATCTAGAATTGCCATCGGATCTCTCTGTTTTCTTAAGAAAATGTCAAATTCGTGTGTACACACGTATTTCTATCCAAAGATTCATGTTCGCGTCCAGAATTATATGCGTTTGCTAGTGTATTGTAAAAGTGGAAAAATCGTCGTTTCTCGGGCTAGAAATGCGTTTTTCCCGTATATACATTAATAAAACCTACAAATTGAAACCGATTGTGCTAATTCTTGCTGAATGGATTTAACATTCACAATGAAAAGCATTTTATCACTCCTTCATTTCGATTTTCCACTCATATAAATTTTCTAATAATTTGGTTTTTGAGATTTTAAGCTATATAATCATGAATAAAATCTAAATTCCCATCGGATCTCTCTAGTTTCTTAAAAAAATGTCAAATTCGTGTGTACACACGTATTTCTATCCAAAGATTCATGTTCGCGTCCAGAAATATATGCGTTTGCTAGTGTATGTAAAAGTGGAAAAATCGTCGTTTCTCGGGCTAGAAATGCGTTTTTTCGTATATACATTAATAAAACCTACAAATTCCAACCGATTGTGCTAATTCTGCTGAATGGGTTTAACATTCAAATGAAACAGCATTTTATCACTCGTTTCGATTTTCAACTCATACAAATTTTCTCTAAAATTTGGTTTTGCGAGATTTTAAGCTATTTAATCATGAATAAAATCTACAAATCCCATCGGATCTCTCTAGTTTCTTAAAAAAATGTCAAATTTGTGTGTAGACACGTATTTCTATCCAAAGATTCATGTTCGCGTCCAGAATTATATGCGTTTGCTAGTGTGTATTGTAAAAGTGGAAAAATCGTCGTTTCTCGGGCTAGAAATGCGTTTTTTCCTATATACATTAATAAAACCTGCAAATTGAAATCGATTGTGCTAATTCTTGCTGAATGGATTTAACATTCACAATGAAAAGCATTTTTTCACTCGTTTCGTTTTCCACTCATATAAAATTTCCCTAAAATTTGGTTTTGTGAGATTTTAAGCTATATAATCATGAATAAAATCTACAAATTCCCATCGGATCTCTCTGGTTTCTGAAAAAAATGTCAAATTCGTGTGTACACACGTATTCTATTCAAAGATTTATGTTGGCGTCCAGAAATATATACGTTTTTTAGTAGTGTATTGTAAAAGTTGAAAAATCGTCGTTTCTCGGGCTAGAAATGCGTTTTTTTCGTATATACATTAATAAAACCTACAAATTGAAATTGATTCACCTAATTCTTTCTGAATGGGTTTAACATTCACAATGAAACATTCATTTTATCACTCGTTTTGATTTTCCACTCATATAAATTTCTCTAATATTTGGTTTTTGCGAGATTTGAAGCTATATAATCATGAATAAAATCTACAAATCCCATCGGATCTCTCTGGTTTCTTAAAAAATGTCAAATTCGTGTGACTAGACACGCATTTCTATTCAAAGATTCTTGCTCGCGACCAGATTTATTTATGTCTTCTATTGTATCTTAAAAAGTGGAAAAATCATCGTTTCTCTGCCTAGAAATGTTTTTTTTTTATATACATTAACAAAAACCTACAAATTGAAAACCGATTGTGCTAATTCTTGCTGAATGGGTTTAACATTCACAATCAAAACAGCATTTTATCCCTCGTTTTGATTTTCCACTCATACACAATTTCTCTAAAAATTTGTTTTTTGCGAGATTTTAAGCACTTTAATCATGAATAAAATCTACAAATCCCATCGGATTTTTCTAGTTTTAAAAAAAAATGTCAAATTCGTGTGTAGACACCTATTTCTGTCCAAAGATTCATGTTCGCGTCCAGAATTATGTGCGTTTGCTAGTGTATTGTAAAAAGTGGAAAAATCGTCTTTTCTCGGGCTAGAAATGCGTTTTTTCGTATATACATTAATAAAACCCACAAATTGAAACCGATTGTGCTAATTCTTTCTGAAGGGTTTTAACATTCACAATGAAACAGCATTTTGTCACTCGTTTCGATTTTCCACTCATATAAAATATCTCTAAAAATTTGGTTTTGCGAGGTTTTAAGCTATATAATCATGAATAAAATCTACAAATCCCATCGGATATCTCTAGTTCCTTAAAAAATGTCAAATTCGTGCGTAGACACGTATTTCTATCCAAAGATTCATGTTCGATTCCAGAAATATATGCGTTTGCTAGTGTATTGTAAAATGTGGAAAAATCGTCATTTCTCGGGCTAGAAATGGTTTTTTTCGTATATACATTCATTAAACCTACAAATTGAAACCGACTGTCATAATTTTTGCTGTATGGGTTTAACATTCACAATGAAATAGCATTTTATCACTCGTTTCGATTTACCACTCACATAAAAGTTCTCTAAAATTTTGGTTTTGCGAGATTTTAAGCTATATAATCAAGAATAAAATCTAGAATTTCCATCGGATCTCTGTTTTCTTAAGAAAATGTCAAATTCGTGTGTACACACGTATTTCTATCCAAAGATTCATGTTCGTGTCCAGAATTATGTGCGTTTGCTAGTGTATGGTAAAAAGTGGAAAAATCGTTTTTTCTCGGGCTAGAAATACGTTTTTTCGTATATACATTAATAAAACCTACAAATTGAAATGATTGTGCTAATTCTTTATGAATGGGTTTAACATTCACAACGAACCAGCATTTTATCAGTCGTTTTGATTTTCCACTCATATAAATTTTCTCTAAAATTTAATTTTTGCGAGAATTAAACTATATAATCATGAATTAAAACCACAAATCCTATCGGATCTCTCTGGTTTCTTAAAAAAATGTCAAATTCGTCTGTACACACGCATTTCTATCCAAAGATTCTTGTTCGCGACCAGATTTGTATACGTTTGCTAGTGTAACGTAAAAAGTGGAAAAATCGTAGTTTCTCGGGCTAGAAATGCGTTTTTTCGTATATAAATTAATAAAACCTACAAATTGAAACCGATTGTGCTAATTCCTTTAGAATGGGTTTAATATTCACAATGAAACAGCATTTTATCACTCGTTTCGATATTCCACTCATATAAAATTTCTCTAAAAATTTGGTTTTGCGAGAATTGAAAGTATATAATCATGAATAAAATCTACAAATCACATCGGATCTCTCTGGTTTCTTAAAAAAAAGTATCAAATTCGTGTGTACACACGTATTTCGTTCCAAAAATTCATGTTCGCGGCCAGAAATGTGTGCGTTTGCTAGTGTAAGGTAAAAAGTGGAAAAATGGATTTTCTCGGGCTAGAAATGCGTTTTTTCGTATATACGTTAATAAAACCTACAAATTGAAAATGATTGTGCTAATTCTTTCTGAATGGGTTTAACATTCACAATGAAACAGCATTGTATCAGTCGTTTTGATTTTCCACTCATATAAAATTTCTCTAAAAATTTGGTTTTTGAGAGAATTAAGCTATATAATCATGAATTAAAACCACAAATCCCATCGGATCTCTCTGGTATCTTAAAAAATGTCAAATTCGTCTGTACACACGCATTTCTATCCAAAGATTCTTGTTCGCGACCAGATTTTATACGTTTGCTAGTGTATGTAACGTAAAAAGTGGAAAAATCGTCGTTTCTCGGGCTAGAAATGTGTTTTTTCGATATACATTAATAAAACCTATAAATTCCAACCGATTGCTAATTATTTCTGAATGACTTTAACATTCAAAATGAAACCGCATTTTATCACTCGTTTGGATTTTCAACTCATACAAAATTTCTCTAAAATTTGGTTTTTGCGAGATTTTAAGCTATTTAATCATGCATAAAATCTACAAATCCCATCGGATTTCTCTAGTTTCTTAAAAAAATGTCAAATTCGTGTGTAGACACGTATTTCTATCCAAAGATTCATGTTCGCGTCCAGAATTATGTGCGTTTGCTAGTGTATTGTATAAAGTGGAAAAATCGTCGTTTCTCGGGCTAGAAATGCGTTTTTTCCTATATACATTAATAAAACCTACAAATTGAAACCGATTGTGCTAATTCTTGCTGAATGATTTAACATTCACAATGAAAAAGCATTTTTTCTCATTTCGGTTTTCCACTCATATAAAATTTCCCTAAAAATTTGGTTTTTGTGAGATTTTAAGCTATATAATCATGAATAAAATCTACAATTCCCGTCGGATCTCTCTAGTTTCTGAAAAAAATGTAAAATTCGTGTGTACACACGTATTTCTATCCAAAGATTTATGTTGGCGTCCAGAAACATATGCGTTTGATAGTGTATTGTAAAAAGTGGAAAAATCGTCGTTTCTCGGGCTAGAAATTCGTTTTTTTTCATTATATACATTAATAAAACCTACAAATTGAAAATGATTGTCCTAATTTCTGAATGGGTTTAAATTCACAATGAAACAGCATTTTATCACTCGTTTTGATTTTCCACTCATATAACTTTTCTCTAAAAATTTGTTTTTGCGAGATTTTAAGCTATATAATCATGAATAAAATCTACAAATCCCATCGGATCTCTGGTTTCTTAAAAATGTCAATTTCGTGTGTACACACGTATTTCTATTCAAAGATTCTTGTTCGCGACCGGATTTATTTATGTTTGCTTGTGTATCTGAAAAATTGGAAAAATCGTCGTTTGTCTGCCTAGAAATGTGTTTTTTTTGGATATACATTAATAAAACCTACAAATTCCAACCGATTGTACTAATTCTCCCTGAATGGCTTTAACATTCACAATGAAACCGCATTTTATCACTCGTTTCGATTTTCCACTCACACAAAATTTCTCTAAAAATTTGGATTTTGCGAGATATTAAGCGATATAATCATGAATAAAATATGCAAATCCCATCGGATTTCTCTAGTTTCTTAAAAAAATGTCAAATTGGTCTGTACACACGTATTTGTATCCAAAGATTCTTGTTCACGTCCAGATTTATGTAAGTTTGCTAGTGTATCTGAAAAACTGGAAAAATCGTCGTTTCTCTGGATAGAAATGCGTTTTTTGGACATACATTAACAAAAACCTACAAATTCCAACCGATTGTGCTAGTTCTTGCCCAATGGCTTTAACATTCACAATCAAACCGCATTTTATCACTCGTTTTGATTTTCCACTCATACACAATTTCTCTAAAAATTTGTTTTTTGCGAGATTTTAAGCACTTTAATCATGAATAAAATCTACAAATCCCATCGGATTTCTCTAGTTTCTTAAAAAAATGTCAAATTCGTGTGTAGACACGTATTTCTATCCAAAGATTCATGTTCGCGTCCAGAAATATGTGCGTTTGCTAGTGTATTGTAAAAAGTGGAAAAATCGTTTTTTAACGGGCTAGAAATGCGTTTTTTCGTATATACATTAATAAAACCACAAATTGAAACCGATTGTGCTAATTCTTTCTGAATGGGTTTAACATTCACAATGAAACAGCATTTTATCACTCGTTTCGATTTTCCACTCATATAAAATATCTCTAAAAATTTGGTTTTGCGAGATTTTAAGCTATATAATCATGAATAAAATCTACAAATCCCATCGGATATCTCTAGTTCCTTAAAAAAATGTCAAATTCGTCTGTAGACACGTATTTCTATCCAAAGATTCATGTTCGCGTCCAGAAATATATGCGTTTGCTAGTGTATTGTAAAATGTGGAAAAATCGTCATTTCTCGGGCTAGAAATGCGTTTTTTCGTATATACATTCATTAAACCTACAAATTGAAACCGATTGTGATAATTTTTGCTGTATGGGTTTAACATTCACAATGAAACAGCATTTTATCACTCGTTTCGATTTACCACTCACATAAAAGTTCTCTAAAATTTTGGTTTTTGCGAGATTTTAAGCTATATAATCAAGAATAAAATCTAGAATTGCCATCGGATGTCTCTGTTTTCTTAAGAAAATGTCAAATTCGTGTGTACACACGTATTTCTATCCAAAGATTCATGTTCGCGTCCAGAATTATGTGCGTTTTCTAGTGTATGGTAAAAAGTGGAAAAATCGTCTTTTCTCGGGCTAGAAATGCGTTTTTCCGTATATACATTAATAAAACCTAAAATTGAAATGATTGTGCTAATTCTTTATGAATGGGTTTAACATTCACCACGAACCAGCATTTTATCAGTCGTTTTGATTTTCCACTCATATAAATTTTCTCTAAAATATGATTTTTGCGAGAATTAAACTATATAATCATGAATTAAAACCACAAATCCTATCGGATCTCTCTGGTTTTAAAAAAATGTCAAATTCGTCTGTACACACGCATTTCTATCCAAAGATTCTTGTTCGCGACCAGAAATATACGTTTGCTAGTGTAACGTAAAAGTGGAAAAATCGTAGTTTCTCGGGCTAGAAATGCGTTTTTTCGTATATAAATTAATAAAACCTACAAATTGAAACCGATTGTGCTAATTCCTTTAGAATGGGTTTAATATTCACAATGAAACAGCATTTTATCACTCGTTTCGATATTCCACTCATATAAAATTTCTCTAAAATTTTTTTTGCGAGAATTAAGCTATATAATCATGAATAAAATCTACAAATCCCATCGGATCTCTCTGGTTTCTTAAAAAAATATCAATTCGTGTGTACACACGTATTTCTATCCAAAGATTCATGTTCGCGTCCAGAAATATATGTGCGTTTGCTAGTGTATGTAAAAAGTGGAAAAATCATTTTTCTCGGGCTAGAAATGCGTTTTTTCGTATATACGTTAATAAAACCTACAAATTGAAAATGATTGTGCTAATTCTTTCTGAATGGGTTTAACATTCACAATGAACAGCATTGTATCAGTCGTTTTGATTTTCCACTCATATAAAATTTCTCTAAAAATTTGGTTTTTGAGAGAATTAAGCTATATAATCATGAATAAAAATCACAAATCCCATCGGATCTCTCTGGTATCTTCAAAAAATGTCAAATTCGTCTGTACACACGCATTTCTATCCAAAGATTCTTTTTCGCGACCAGATTTCTATACGTTTGCTAGTGTAACGTAAAAAGTGGAAAAATCGTCGTTTCTCGGGCTAGAAATGCGTTTTTCGGATATACATTAATAAAACCTATAAATTCCAACCGATTTTGCTAATTATTTCTGAATGACTTTAACATTCAAAATGAAACAGCATTTTATCACTCGTTTCGATTTTCAACTCATACAAAATTTCTCTAAAAATTTGGTTTTTGCGAGATTTTAAGCTATTTAATCATGCATAAAATCTACAAATCCCATCGGATTTCTCTAGTTTCTTAAAAAAATGTCAAATTCGTGTGTAGACACGTATTTCTATCCAAAGATTCATGTTCGCGTCCAGAATTATGTGCGTTTGCTAGTGTATTGTATAAAGTGGAAAAATCGTCGTTTCTCGGGCTAGAAATGCGTTTTTTTTATATATACATTAATAAAACCAAATTGAAACCGATTGTGCAATTTTTGCTGAATGGGTTTAACATTCACAATGAAAAAGCATTTTATCACTCATTTCAGATTTTCCACTCATATAAAATTTCTCTAAAAATTTGGTTTTTCGAGATTTTAAGCTATATAATCATGAATAAAATCTACAAATCCCATCGGATTTCTCTGGTTTCTTAAAAAAATGTCAAATTCGTGTGTACACACGTAATTTGTATCCAAAGATTCTTTTCGTCCAATAAAAGAAACATGTTTGAAAAGTGGAAAAATGAGAACAATTTTGTTTAATAAAACGTAAAACTGGAAAATGATTCACAACAAATTTTAGATTTTCTCATTTTTGATTTTCCATACAAATTAAAATGGAATGTCTAATTTTGTTTTGCTGCTATTAAGGTTCCTAATCAAAAAAATCTAAAAAAATTCATTTCGTTAAAACTTTGGTTTTGCAAATTTCTTAACATTAAATGAATAGCCGCTACAAATTCATTGATTTTATCTAGTTTCTTTAAAAATGTCAAATCATGTATAAAACGTATTTCCCATCCAAAGTTTTCATTTATTGACGCTCCAGAAATATTGCGTTTTAGCTGGCTTTTAAAAGGCTGAGAAAATCGTCGTTTTTCTCGGGCTAGAAATTTTTTTTGTATATACATTAATAAAAAACCCATAAATTGAAACCGATTGTGCTAATTCTCTTGAATGGGTTTAACATTCACAATGAAACAGCATTTTATCACTCGTTTCGATTTTCCACTCATATAAATTTCATCTAAAAATTTGGTTTTGCGAGATTTTAAGCTATATAATCATGAATAAAATCTACAAATCCCATCGGAAAGTTTGCTTCCAAAAAAATGTCAAATTTCGTCTGTAGACATGTCTTCCAAAGAAAAATTTTCGGGCGTCAGGTTCATTAATTCTACAAATTGAAACCGAAATTGTGTCTGAATTTTAACATTCACAATGAAACAGCATTTTTTTCGATTTTAATAAAATTTCTATTTCGCTGATGCGTTTTCGAGATTCTGCCAGATATTTTAACATTCAAATTAAAAACATCATTTTATCACTCGTTTAAGATTTTCAAATCATATAAAACATCTAAAATTTGGTTTTTTGTTTTAAGACTTAATCTGAATTCTTTCTCCAGAAATGCCATCGGATTTCTGTATTTAAATTAAAATGTCAATTTCGTGTGTAGACACGTATTTCTATCAAAATTCATGTTTCGATTTTCCACAAATATATAAAATATTTTTTTATTGTAATGCATAATGTGGAAAAATCGTCATTTTTTAGAATTTTTTCGTATATAATTTTAATAAAACATACAAATTCCGATTGTCTAATTTCTGAATGGGTTTAACAAAAATGAAAAGCATTTTATCTAGAAGTCGTTTGATTTTCCACTCAATAAAATTTTCTCAAAAATTTGTTTTTGCGAGATTTTAAGCTTATAATCATGAATAAAGTTTCTACAAAATCCCAATATCTAGTTTTACAAAAAAAATTTTCTTGTCCAAAATAAAAAATTCAGCGTAAAACATTTCTATCCAAAGATTCATTGTTGCGTCCAGATTTTATTAAGATTCATGTTTGCTAGAAATGTAGTGTATTGTAAAAGTGGAAAAATCGTCGTTTCTCGGGCTAGAAATGCGTTTTTCCCTATATACATTAATAAAACCTGCAAATTGAAACCGATTGTGCTAATTCTTGCTGAATGGATTTAACATTCACAATGAAAAAGCATTTTTCACTCATTTCGGTTTTCCACTCATATAAAATTTCCCTAAGAATTTGGTTTTTGTGAGATTTTAAGCTATATAATCATGAATAAAATCTACAATTCCATCGGATCTCTCTAGTTTTGAAAAAATGTAAAATTCGTGTGTACACACGTATTTCTATCCAAAGATTTATGTTGGCGTCCAGAAACATATGCGTTTGATAGTGTATTGTAAAAAGTGGAAAAATCGTCGTTTCTCGGGCTAGAAATTCGTTTTTTCGTATATACATTAATAAAACCTACAAATTGAAAATGATTGTCCTAATTCTTTCTGAATGGGTTTAAATTTCACAATGAAACAGCCTTTTATCACTCGTTTTGATTTTCCACTCATATAACTTTTCTCTCAAAATTTGGTTTTTGCGAGATTTGAAGCTATATAATCATGAATAAAATCTACAAATCCCATCGGATCTCAATGGTTTCTTAAAAAATGTCAAATTCGCGTGTACACACGCATTTCTATTCAAAGATTCTTGTTCGCGACCGGATTTATTTATGTTTGCTTGTGTATCTGAAAAAGTGGAAAAATCGTCGTTTGTCTGCCTAGAAATGTGTTTTTTTGGATATACATTAATAAAACCTACAAATTCCAACCGATTGTACTAATTCTCCCTGAATGGCTTTAACATTCACAATGAAACCGCATTTTATCACTCGTTTCGATTTTCCACTCACACAAAATTTCTCTAAAAATTTGGATTTTGCGAGATATTAAGCGATATAATCATGAATAAAATATGCAAATCCCATCGGATTTCTCTAGTTTCTTAAAAAAATGTCAAATTGGTGTGTACACACGTATTTGTATCCAAAGATTCTTGTTCACGTCCAGATTTATGTAAGTTTGCTAGTGTATCTGAAAAACTGGAAAAATCGTCGTTTTCTGGCTAGAAATGCGTTTTTTTTGGACATACATTAAACAAAAACCTACAAATTGAAACCGATTGTGCTAATTCTTGCCCAATGGTTTTAACATTCACAATGAAACCGCATTTTATCACTCGTTTTGATTTTCCACTCATACAAATTTCTCTAAAAATTTGTTTTTGCGAGATTTTAAGCTACTTTAATCATGAATAAAATCTACAAATCCCATCGGATTCTCTAGTTTCTTAAAAAATGTCAAATTCGTGTGTAGACACGTATTTCTATCCAAAGATTCATGTTCGCGTCCAGAAATATATGCGTTTGCTAGTGTATTGTAAAATGTGGAAAAATCGTCATTTCTATAATTTTTGCTTGTGGGTTTAACATTCACAATGAAATAGCATTTTATCACTTCGTTTCGATTTACCACTCACATAAAAGTTCTCTAAAATT
>JAJSOF020000009.1:84737217-84751837 GCA_025594305.2 Periplaneta americana | reverse complement strand
AATCTTTGGATAGAAATGCGTGTGTACACACGATCTAGGCATTTTTTAAAGAAACCGGAGAGATCCGATGGGATTTGTGGACTTTATTCCTGATTATATAGCTCAAAATCTCGCAAAAACCAAATTTTTAGAGAAATTTTGTATGAATGGAAAATCGAAACGAATGATAAACTTTGGTTCCATTGTGAATGTTAAAGCCATTCAGAAAGAATTAGCAAATTCCTTTGGAAATTGTAGGTTTTATTAATGTATATCCGAGTAAACGCATTTAGAGCCCAAGAAACGACGATTTTTCCACATTTTACGATACACTAGCAAACGTATAGAAATCTGGTCGCGGACACGAATCTTTGGATAGCAATGCGTGTGTACATAAGAATTTGACATTTTTTTAAGAAACCAGACAGACCCGATGGGATTTCCAGATTTTATTCATGATTACATAGATTAAAATCTTGCAGAAACCATTTCTTAGGGAAATTTTATATGAGTGGAAAATCGAAACGATTGATAAAATGCTGTTTCATTGTGGATGTTAAACCCATTCTGAAAGAATTAGCACAATCAGTTTCAATTTGTAGCTCTTATTTATGTATATACGAAAAAATGCATTTCTAGCCCGAGAAACGACGATTTTTCCACTTATTACCATACATAAGAAAACGCATATTTTTCTGGACGCGAACATGAATATTTGGATATAAATGCGTGTGTACACACGAACTTGACATTATTTTAAGAAACCAGAGAGATCCGATGTGATTTGTAGATTTTATTCATGATTATATAGCTTAAAATCTCGCAAAAACCAAATATTTTAGAGAAATTTTGTATGAGAGGAAAATCGAAACTAGTGATAAAATGCGGTTTCATTATGAATGTTAAAGCCATTCAGAAAGAATTAGCAAGATCGGTTGGAATTTGTAGGTTTTATTAATGTATATCCGAGTAAACGCATTTATAGCCCGAGAAACGACGATTTTTCCACATTTTACGATACACTAGCAAACGTATAGATATCTGGTCGCGGACACGAATCTTTGGATATAAATGCGTGTGTACATACGAATTTGACATTTTTTTTAAGAAACCAGAGAGATCCGATGGGATTTCTAGACTTTATTCATGATTACATAGATTAAAATCTCGCAAAAACCAAATTTTTAGGGAAATTTTATATAAGTGGAAAATCGAAACGATTGATAAAATGCAGTTTCATTGTGAATGATAAACCCATTCAGAAAGAATTAGCACAATCGGTTTCAATTTGTAGATTTTATTAATGTATATACGAAAAAACGCATTTGAAGCCCGAGAAAAGATGATTTTTCCACTTTTTACCATACACTAGTAAACGCATATAATTCTAGACGCGAACATGAATTTTTGGATAGAAATACGTGTCTACACACGAATTTGACATTTTTTTAAGTAAATGGAGAAATCCAATGGGATTTGTAGATTTTATTCATGATTAAATAGCTTAAAATCTCGCAAAAAGCAAATTTTTAAAGAAATTATTGATGAGTGGAAAATGGAAACGAGTGATAAAATGCGGTTTCATTGTGAATGCTAAACCCATTCAGAAAGAATTAGCACAATCGGTATCAATTTGTAGGTTTTATTAATGTATATACGAAAAAACGCATTCCTAGCCCGAGAAACGACGATTTTTCCACTTATTACCATACTAAAGCAAACGCATATATTTCTGGACGCGAACATGAATCTTTGGATAGAAATGCGTGTGTACACGAACTTGACAAACTTTTAAGAAACCAGAGAGATCCGATGTGAGATTTTATTTATGATTATATAGCTTAAAATCTCGCAAAAAGCAAATATTTAGAGAAATTTTGTATGAGAGGAAAATCGAAACGAGTGATAAAATGCGGTTTCATTATGAATGTTAAAGCCATTCAGAAAGAATTAGCAAAATCGGTTGGAATTTGTAGGTTTTATTAATGTATATCCGAGTAAACGCATTTATAGCCCGACAAACGACGATTTTTCCACATTTTACGATACACTAGCAAACGTATAGAAATCTGGCCGCGGACACTAAACTTTGGATATAAATGCGTGTGTACATACGAATTTGACATTGTTTTTAAAAAACCAGACATATCCGATGAGATTTCTAGATTTTATTCATGATTAAACAGCTTAAAATCTCGCAAAAACCAAATTCTTAGGGAAATTTTATATGAGTGGGAAATCGAAACGATTGATAAAATGCTGTTTCATTGTGAATGATAAACCCATTCAGAAATAATTAGCACAATCGGTTGGAATTTGTAAGTTTTATTAATGTATATCCCAAAAACCACATTTCCGAGAAGGTGGATTTTTTCACTTATTACCATACACCAGCATACGCATATATTTCTGAACGCGAACAAGAATCTTTGGATAGAAATCCCTGTGTACATACGAATTTGACAACTATTTTAAGAAAGTAGAGAAATCCGATGGAATTTGTAGATTTTATTCATGATCATATAGCCTAAAATCTCGCAAAAAAATTTTTAGGGAATGTTATATCAGAGAAAAATCGAAACTGGTAATAGAATGCTGTTTGAATGTGAATGGTAAACCCATTGAGAAAGAATTAGCACAATCGGTTTCAATTTGCAGGTTTTATTAATGTATATACGAAGAAAAACATTTCTAGCCCGAGAAACGACGATTTTTCCACTTTTTACCGTACACTAGCAAACGCATATATTTCTGGACGCGAACATGACTCTTTGGATAGAAATACGTGTGTACACAAGAATTTGACATTTTTTAAGAATCCAGAGATATCCGATGGGATTTTGTAAATTTTATTCATGATTATATAGCTTAAAATCTCGCAAAAACCAAATTTTAGAGAAATTTTGTATGAGTGGAAAATCGAAACGAGTGATAAAATGCGGTTTCATTGTGAATGTTAAACCCATTCAGAAAGAATTAGCACAATCGGAATTTCAATTTTGAGGTTTAATGTATGTATATACGAAAAAATGCATTTCTAGCCCGAGAAACGACGATTTTTCCACTTTTACCATACACAAGAAAACGCATATATTTCTGGACGCGAACATGAATCTTTGGATAGAAATACGTCTGTACACACGAATTTGACATTTTTAAGAAACCAGTGAGATCCGATGGGATTTGTAGATTTTATTCATGATTATATAGCTTAAAATCTCGCAAAACCAAATTTTAGAGAAATTTTGTATGAGTGGAAAATCGAAACGAGTGATAAAATGCGGTTTCATTGTGAATGTTAAAGCCATTCAGAAAGAATTAGCAAAATTGGTTGGAAATTATAGGTTTTATTAATGTATATACAAGAAAACGCATTTCTAGCCCGAGAAACGACGATTTTTCCACTTATTACCATATTCAAGCAAACGCATATATTTCTGGACGCGAACATGAATCCTTGGATAGAAATACGTGTCTACACACGATTTTGATTTTTCTTTTTTTTTAGAAACTAGAGAAATCCGATGGGATTTTAGATTTTATTCCTGATTATATAGATTAAAATCTCGCAAAAACCAAATATTTAAAGAAATTTTGTGTAAGTGGAAAATAGAATAGAGTGATAAAATACGGTTCATTGTGAATTTTATAGCCATTCAGAAATAATTAGCAAAATCGATTCGAATTTGTAGGTTTTATTAATGTATATCCGAGTAAACGCATTTATAGCCCGAGAAACGAAGATTTCTCCACATTTTACGATATGCTAGCAAACTTATAGATATCTGGTCGCGGACACGAATCTTTGGATATAAATGCGTGTGTACATACGAATTTGACATTTTTTTTTTAAGAAACCAGACAGATCCGATGGGATTTCTAGATTTTATTCATGATTACATAGCTTAAAATCTCGCAAAAACCAAATTTTTAGGGAAATTTTATGTGAGTGGAAAATCGAAACGATTGATAAAATGCGGTTTCATTGTGAATGTTAAACCCATTCAGAAGGAATTAGCACAATCGGTATCAATTTGTAGGTTTTATTAATGTATATACGAAAAAACGCATTAATAGCCCAAGAAACAACGATTTTTCCACTTTTTACCATACACAAGCGAACGCATATATTTCTGGACGCGAACCTGAATCTTTGGATAGAAATGCGTGTGTACACATGATCTAGGGATTTTTTCAAGAAACCAGAGAGATCCGATGGGATTTGTAGATTTTATTCATGATTATATAGCTAAAATCTCGCAAAAAAAATTTTTAGAGAAATTTTATATGAGTGGAAAATCGAAACGAGTGATAAAATGCGGTTTCATTGTGAATGTTAAAGCCATTCAGAAAGAATTAGCACAATCGGTTTCAATTTGTAGGTTTTATTAATGTATATCGAAGAAGTAAACGCATTTCTATAGCCCGAGAAACGACGATTTTTCCACTTTTACGATACACTAGCAAACGCATATATTTCTGGACGCGAACATGACTCTTTGGATAGAAATACGTGTGTACAGAAGAATTTGACATTTTTAAAGAATCCAGAGATATCCGATGGGAATTGTAAATTTTATTCATGATTATCCTGCTTAAAATCCCGCAAAAACCAAATTTTTAGAGATATTTCGTATGAGTGGAAAATCGAAACGAGTGATAAAATGCGGTTTCATTGTGAATGTTAAACCCATTCCGAAAGAATTAGCACAATTGCTTGGAATTTGTAGAATTTATTAATGTATATACGAGAAAATGCATTTCTAGCCCGAGAAACGACGATTTTTCCACTTCTTACCATACACAAGAAAACGCATATATTTCTGGACGCGAACATGAATCTTTCGATAGAAATACGTCTGTACATTCGAATTTTACATTTTTTTAAGAAACCAGAGAGATCCGATGGGAATTGTTGATTTTATTCATGATCATATGGCTTAAAATCTCGCAAAAACCAAATTTTTAGAGAAATTTTGTATGAGTGGAAAATCGAAACGAGTGATAAAATGCAGTTTCACTGTGAATGTTAAAGCCATTCAGAAAGAATTAGCAAAATGGGTTGGAAATTATAGGTTTTATTAATGTATATACAAGAAAACGCATTTCTACCCGAGAAACGACGATTTATCCACTTATTACCATACACAAGCAAACGCATATATTTCTGGACGCGAACATGAATCCTTGGATAGAAATACGTGTCTACACACGATTTTGACATTTTTTTGAGAAACTAGAGATATCCGATGGGATTTCTAGATTTTATTCCTGATTATATAGATTAAAATCTCGCAAAAACCAAATATTTAGAGAAATTTTGTGTGAGTGGAAAATAGAATAGAGTGATAAAATACGGTTTCATTGTGAATTTTATAGCCATTCAGAAAGAATTAGCAAAATCGGTTCGAATTTGTAGGTTTTATTAATGTATATCCGAAAAAACGCATTTCTAGCCCGAGAAACGACGGTTTTTCCACTTTTTCCTATACACAAGCAAACGCATGTATTTCTGGACGCGAACATGATTCTTTGGATAGAAATGCGTGTGTACACACGAATTATACATTTTTTAAGAAACCAGAGAGATCCTATGGGATTTGTAGATTTTTTTCTGATTATATAGCTTAAAATCTCGCAAAAACCAAATTTTTAGAGAAATTTTGTATGAGTGGAAAATGGAAACGAGTGATAAAATGCGGTTTCATTATGAATGTTAAACCCATTCAGAAAGAATTAGCATAATCGGTTTCAATTTGTAGGTTTTATTAATGAATATTCGAAAAAAAACATTTTCTAGCCGAGAAACAACGATTTTTCCACTTATTACCATTCACAAGCGAACGCATATATTTCTGGACGCGAACATGAATCTTTGGATAGAAATGCGTGTGTACACACGAATTTTACATTTTTTTTTTTTAAGAAACCAGAGAGATCCGATGGGATTTGTTGATTTTATTCATGATTATCATAGCTAAAAATCTCGCAAAAACCAAATTTTAGAGAAATTTTGTATGAGTGGAAAATCGAAACGAGTGATAAACTGCGGTTTCATTGTGAATGTTAAAGCCATTCAGAAAGAATTAGCAAAATCGGTTGGAAATTGTAGGTTTTATTAATGTATATACAAGAAAACGCATTTCTACCCGAGAAACGACGATTTTTCCACTTTTACCATACACAAGCAAACGCATATATTTCTGGACGCGAACATGAATCTTTGGATAGAAATACGTGTCTACACGATTTGACATTTTTTTGAGAAACTAGAGATATCCGATGGGATTTCTAGATTTTATTCTGATTATATAGATTAAAATCTCGCAAAAACCAAATTTTAGAGAAATTTTGTATGAGTGGAAAATAGAATAGAGTGATAAAATGCGGTTTCATTGTGAATTTTAAAGCCATTCAGAAAGAATTAGCAAAATCGGTTCGAATTTGTAGGTTTTATTAATGTATATCCGAAAAACGCATTTCTAGCCCGAGAAACGACGATTTTTCCACTTTTCCTATACACAAGCAAACGCATATATTTCTGGACGCGAACATGAATCTTTGGATAGAAATGCGTGTGTACACACGAATTTCACATTTTTTAAGAAACCAGAGAGATCCTATGGGATTTGTAGATTTTATTCATGATTATATAGCTTAAAATCTCGCAAAAACCAAATTTTTAGAGAAATTTTGTATCAGTGGAAAATGGAAACGAGTGATAAAATGCGGTTTCATTATGAATGTTAAACACATTCAGAAAGAATTAGCACAATCGGTTTCAATTTGTAGGTTTTATTAATGAATATTCGAAAACAACATTTTCTAGCCGAGAAACAACGATTTTTCCACTTATTACCATACACAAGCGAACGCATATATTTCTGGACGCGAACATGAATCTTTGGATAGAAATGCGTGTGTACACACGAATTTTACATTTTTTAAGAAACCAGAGAGATCCGATGGGATTTGTGGACTTTATTCCTTATTATATAGCTCAAAATCTCGCAAAAACCAAATATTTAGAGAAATTTTGTATGAGTGGAAAATCTAAACGAGTGATAAACTGCGGTTTCATTGTGAATGTTAAAGCCATTCAGAAAGAATAAGCAAAATCGGTTGGAAATTGTAGGTTTTATTAATGTATATCCGAGTAAACGCATTTATAGCCCAAGAAACGACGATTTTTCCACATTTTACGATACACTAGCAAATCGTATAGAAATCTGGTCGCGGACACGAATCTTTGGAAAGAAATGCGTGTGTACACACGAATTTTACATTTTTTTTTTTTTTTAAGAAACCAGAGAGATCCGATGGGATTTTAGATTTTATTCATGATTATATAGCTTAAAATCTCGCAAAAACCAAATTTTAGAGAAATTTTGTATGAGTGGAAAATCGAAACGAGTGATAAAATGCAGTTTCATTGTGAATGTTAAAGCCATTCAGAAAGAATTAGCAAAATGGGTTGGAAATTTATAGGTTTTATTAATGTATATACGAAAAACGCATTTCTAGCCCGAGAAACGACGATTTTTCCACTTATTACCATACACAAGCAAACGCATATATTTCTGGACGCGAACATGAATCTTTGGATAGAAAGAAATGCATTTTTGTCTACACAATGGGATTTTGACATTTTTTAAAAGAAACCTAGAGATTTCCGATGGGATTTTTCAGATTTTATTCCTGATTATATAGATTAAAATCTCGAACATGAATCTTTGGAAAACCAAATATTTAGAAGAAATTTGGCATTTCCCAGATTTTATTCATGTGGAAAATAGAAACGAGTGATAAAATCCGAAACGGTTTCATCGTGAATGTTATAGCCATTCACAAACAATTAGCAAAAGCAGTTGAAATTTGTAGGTTATATTAATGTATATCAAAAAAACGCATTTCTAGCCCGAGAAACGACCATTTTTCCACCTTTTCCGATACACTAGCAAACGCATATATTTCTGCACGCGAACATGAATCTTTGGATAGAAATGCGTGTGTAGACACGACTTATAATTTACATTTTTAAGAAACCAGAGATCCGATGGGATTTGTAGATTTTCTGATTATATAGCTTAAAATCTCACAAATATGAAATTTTTAGAGAAATATTGTATGAGTGGAAAATCGAAACGAGTGATAAAATGCGGTTTCATTGTGAATGTTAAAGCCATTCTGAAAGAATTAGCAAAATCGGTTGGAAATTGTAGGTTTTATGAATGTATAACCGAGTAAACGCATTTCTAGCACGAGAAACGACGATTTTTCCACATTTTACGATACTCTAGCAAACGTATAGAAATCTGATCGCGGACACGAATCTTTGGATGGAAATGCGTGTGTACACACGAATTTGATATTTTTTTAAGAACCCAGAGAGATCCGATGGGATTTCTAGATTTTATTCATGATTACATAGCTTAAAATCTCGCAAAAACCAAATTTTTAGGGATATTTTATATGCGTGGAAAATTGAAACGATTGATAAAATGCAGTTTCCTTGTGAATGTTAAACCCATTCGGAAAGAATTAGCACAATCGGTTTCAATTTCTAGCTTTTATTAATGTGTTTACGAAAGAACGCATTTCTAGCCCGAGAAACGACGATTTTTACACTTATTACCATACATTAGCAGACGCATAGATTTCTGGACGAAATCATGAATCTTTGGGTAGAAATACGTGTGTACATACTAATTTGACATTTTTTTAAGAAACCAGAGAGATCCGATGGGATTTGTAGATTTTATTCATGATTATAGAGCTTAAATTCTCGCAAAAACCAAATTTTTAGAGAAATTTTATATGAGCGGAAAGTCGAAACGAGACATAAAATGCTGTTGCATTGTGAATGTTAAACCCATTCACAAAGAATTAGCACAATCGGCTTCAATTTGTATGTTTTATTGATGCATATACGAAAAATCGCTTTTCTAGCCCGTGAAACGACGATTTTTCCACTTTTTTCACTACACTAGCAAACGCAAATATTTCTGGACGCGAACATGAATCCTTGGATAGAAATGCGTGTCTACACACGATTTTAACGTTTTTTTGAGAAACTAGAGAAATCCGATGGGATTTGTAGATTTTATTCCTGATTATATAGATTAAAATCTCGCAAAAACCAAATATTTTGATAAATTTTGTGTGAGTGGAAAATAGAAAAAAGTGATAAAATACGGTTTCATTGTGAATGTTATAGCCATTCAGAAAGAATTAGCAAAATCGGTTCGAATTTGTAGGTTTTATTGATGTATATCCGAAAAAACTCATTTCTAGCCCGAGAAACGACGATTTTTCCAACTTTTCCTATACACAAGCAAACGCATATATTTCTGGACGCGAACATGATTCTTTGGATAGAAATGCGTGTGTACACACAAATTTGACATTTTTTTAGGAAACCAGACAGATCCGATGGGTTTTCTAGATTTTGTTCATGATTACATAGCTTAAAATCTCGCAAAAATCAAATTTTTAGAGAAATTTTTTATGAGTGGAAAATCGAAACGAGTGATAAAATGCGGTTTCATTGTGAGTGTTAAAGCATTCAGAAAGAATTAGCAGATTCGGTTGGAATTTGTAGGTTTTATTAATGTATATAAGAAAAAACGCATTTCAATCCCAGATACGACGATTTTTCCACTTTATACAATGCACTAGCAAACGCATATAATTCTAGACGCGAACATGAATTTTTGATAGAAATACGCGTCAACACACGAATTTGACATTTTTTTAAGAAAATAGAGAAATCCAATGGGATTTTTTGATTTTATTCATGATTAAATAGCTTAAAATGTCGCAAATACCAAATTTTTAGAGAAATGTTGTATCTGTGGAAAATCGTAACGAGTGATAAAATGCCGTTTCATTGTCAATATTAAAGCCATTCAGAAAGAATTAGCACAATCGGTTGCAATTTGTAGGTTTTATTAATGTAATACGAAAAAACGCAATCCTAGCCCGAGAAACGACGATTTTTACACTTGTTACAATACACTAGCAAACGCAAATATTTCTGGACGCGAACAAGAATCTTTGGACAGAAATACGTCTGTACACACTAATTTGACATTTTTTAAGAAACCAGAGAGATCCGATGGGATTTGTAGGTTTTATTCATGATTATATAGCTTAAAATCTCGCAAAAACCAAACTTTTAGAGAAATTTTTTATGAGTGGAAAATCGAAACGAGTGATAAAATGATGCTTCATTGTGAATGTTACAGCCATTCAGAAAGAATTAGCAGATTCGGTTGGAAATTGTAGCTTTAATTAATGTATATCTGAGAAAACGCATTTCTAGCCCGAGAAACGACGATTTTTCCACATTTTACGATACACTAGCAAACGTGTAGAAATCTGGTCGCGGACAAGAATCTTTGGACAGAAATGCGTGTGTATACACGAATTTGACATTTTTTTAAGAAACCAGACAGACCCGATGGGACTTCTAGATTTTATTCACGATTACATAGCTTAAAATCTCGCAAAAACCAAATTTTTTGGGAAATTTTATATGAGTGGAAAATCGAAACGATTGATAAAATGCTGTTTCATTGTGAATCTTAAACCCATTCTGAAAGAATTAGCACAATCGGGTTCAATGTGTAGGTTTTATTAATGTATGTACGAAAAAACGCATTTCAAGCCCGAGAAACGACGATTTTTCCACTTTATACAATGCACTAGCAAACGCATATAATTCTAGACGCGAACATGAATTTTTGATAGAAATACGTGTCTACACACGAATTTGACATTTTTTTAAGAAAATAGAGAAATCCAATGGGATTTTTTGATGTTATTCATGATTAAATAGCTTAAAACCTAGCAAAAACCAAATTTTTAGAGAAATTTTTTATCAGTGGAAAATCGAAACGAGTGATAAAATGCGGTTTCATTGTGAATGTTCAAGCCATTCAGCAAGAATTAGCACAATCGCTTGGAAATGTAGGTTTTATTAATGTATCTCCAAAAAAACCGCATTTCTAGCCAGAGAAACGACAATTTTTCCACTTTTTCAGATACTCTAGCAAATGTATATAAATCTGGACGCGAACAAGAATCTTTGGATAGAAATACGTGTGTACATACGAATTTGACAATTATTTTAAGAAAGTAGAGAAATCCGATGGAATTTGTAGATTTTATACATGATTATATAGCCAAAAATCTCGCAAAACAAAATTTTTAGGGAATTTTATATGAGTGAAAAATCGAAACTAGTAATAGAATGCAGTTTGAATGTGAATATTAAACCCATTCACAAAGAATTAGCACAATCGGTTTCAATTTGTAGGTTTTATTAATGTATATACGAAAAATCGCATTTCGTGCCCGAGAAACGACGTTTTTTCCACTTTTAACAATACACTATCAAACGCATATAATTCTGGACGCGAGAATGGATCTTTGGATAGAAATACGTGTGTACACACGAATTTGATATTTTTTTTAAGAAAATAGAGAAATCCGATGGGATTTGTAGATTTTATTCATGATTATATATCTTAAAATCTCGCAAAAACCAAATTTTTAGAGAAATTTTTTATGGGTGGAAAATGGAAACGAGTGATAAAATGCGGTTTCATTGTGAATGTTAAAGCCGTTCAGAATGAATTAGCACAATCGGTTGGAATTTGTAGGTTTTATTAATGTATATACGAAAAATCGCATTTCTAGCCCGAGAAACAATGATTTTTCCACTTTTTACAATACACTAGCAAACGCACATATTTCTGTACGTGAACATGAATCTTTGGATAGAATATACGTGTATATACACGAATTTGATATTTTTTCAAGAAACCGAGAGATCCGATGGGATTTGTAGATTTTATTCATGATTATATAGCTTAAAATCTCGCAAAAACCAACTTTTTAGAGAAATTTTATATGAGAGGAAAATCGAAACGAGTTATAAAATGCTGTTGCATTGTGAATGTTAAACCCATTCACAAAGAAGTAGCACAATCGGTTTCAAATCGTAGGTTTTTTAAATCTAAATACGAAAAATCTCATTTCTAGCCCGAGAAACGGTGATTTTTCCACTTTTTACAATACACTAGCAAACGCATATATTTCTGGACGCGAACATGAATCTTGGGATAGAAATACGTGTCTACACACGATTTTGACATTTTGTGAGAAATTAGAGAAATCCGATGGCATTTTTAGATTTTATTCATGATTATATAGCTTAAAATCTCGCAAAAAACAAATATTTAGAGAAATTTTGTATGAATGGAAAATCGAAACGATTGATAAAATACGGTTTCATTGTGAATGTTATAGCCATTCAGAAAGAATTAGCAACATCGGTTGGAATTTGTAGTTTTTATTAAAGTATATCCGAAATAACGCATTTCTACCCCGAGAAAGTTCGATTTTTCCACTTATTACCATACACTAGCAAACGCATACATTTCTGGACGCGAACAAGTATCTTTGGATAGAAATGCGTGTGTTCACACGAATTTGACATTTTTTTAAGAAACCGGAGAGATCCGATGGGATTTGTAGATTTTATTTATGATTATAGAGCTTAAAATCTCGCAAAAACCAAATTTTTAGAGAAATTTTGTATGCGTGGAAAATCGAAACGAGTGATAAAATACGGTTTCATTGTGAATGTTATAGCCATTCACAAAGAATTAGCACAATCGGTTTCAATTCGTAGGTTTTATTAATGTATATACGAAAAAACGCATTTTTAGCCCGAGAAACGAAGATTTTTTCCACTTATTATCATACAAAAGCAAACGCATATATTTCTGGACGCGAACATGAATCTTTGGATAGAAATGCGTGTGTACACACGAATTTCATATTTTTTTAAGAAACCAGAGAGATCCGATGGGATTTGTAGATCTTATTCCTGATTATATAGCTTAAAGTCTCGCAAAAACCAAATTTTTAGAGAAATTTTGTATCAGTGGAAAATCGAAACGAGTGATAAAATGCGGTTTCATTGTGAATGTTAAACCCATTCAGCAAGAATTAGCACAATCGGTTGGAATTTGTAGGTTTTTTTTTAATGTATATTCAAAAAAACGTATTTCTAGCCAGAGAAACGACAATTTTTCCACTTTTTCAGATACACTAGCAAACGTATATAAATCTGGACGCGAACAATAATCTTTGGATAGAAATACGTGTGTACACACGAATTTGACTTTTTTTTAAGAATCTAGAGAAATCCGATGGGATTTGTAGATTTTATTCATGATTATATAGCTTAAAATCTCGCAAAAAAACAAATATTTAGAGAAATTTTATATGAGTGGAAAATCGAAACGAGTGATAAAATGCGGTTTCATTGTGAATGTTAAACCCATTCAGAAAGAATTAGCACAATCGGTTTCAATTTGTAGGTTCTATTAATGTATATACGAAAAATCGCATTTCTAGCCCGAGAAACGATGATTTTTCCACTTTTAGCAATTCACTGGCAAACGCATATACGTGGTGTGTCTAAAAAGTTCGATGAATGGTTTCATAGCTAAACGGCATCTTGGTGCATGTGCTTGCGCATGCGCATGGTTATTCAGAGACTTGGGGAGAATAGATACACAGCATGCAATGCATGTGACTGGCAGTGTAAACAGACTGCTTCCAGTTGAACGTAGTCAGTGTGAGAGGTAGTGTCACAGCGCAATGGAGCAACGTGTAAACATCAAGTTCTCCTACAAATTGGGGAAGACTGCAACGGAGACACATGGAATGTTGGTGCAGGTGTACGGGAGGGAAGTCGTGAGCAGAAAATGTGTTTACGAATGGTTTAAACGCTTCCGTGAAGGGAAGGAAACAATTGATGGTGAGCCACGTTCAGGTCGGCCATCGACAAGCAGAACCCCAGAAATGATCGAGAAAGTGCGACAAATGCTGGCACAAGATCGGCGACTGACTCTAAGATCGATTGCGGAGGAATTGGACATTAGCAAGGACACGGTGCACACCATCGTCCGCGATGATTTGGTTAAGCGGAAGATCTGCTCCCGATTTGTGCCGCACAAGCTCACAGACGAGCAGAAAGCAAAACTGATGGAAACTTCTGGTGATTTCATTTCCATGTGTGACCTGGATCCATTGCTTCTGAAAACCATCGTCACGGGAGATGAGACCTGGTGCTACCAGTTCGATCCGGAATCAAAACGGCAATCGATGTCATGGTGTTCACCGACTTCCCCGCGACCAAATAAAAAGCCGTCTGCAAAAATCCAATGTGAAAACACTATAGATCGCCTTATTCGACAACAACGGCATCATCCACAAGGAATTTGTTCCTGCAGGTCAAACCATTAATGCTGCATTTTACCAGTCCGTTTTGAACCGATTGCTACAGCGTATCCGGCGCGTTCGTCAAGAGTTGCACAGGACTGGAAAATGGATGCTGCTCCATGACAATGCCCCTGCACACTGCGCGATCTGTGTGCGCCAATTCCTGGCTCAGAAGATGGTAACTGTTCTTGAACACCCTCCGTACTCCCTTGATCTGGCTCCTGCGGCCTTCTTCCTGTTTCCCTGCTTGAAGGCGGCCATGAAAGGTGAATGTTTTGCGGACGTGAATGCCATCAAAGATCGTGTGACAGCCGTTCTGCGATCGATTTCACAGGAGGTC
>JAJSOF020000009.1:84553430-84737117 GCA_025594305.2 Periplaneta americana | reverse complement strand
TTCGACTGTGTAAGACTGATTCTTCTGAGATATTTTGTTGGATGTGGTAAAACAACAAATTTACATAGATAGCTTAAAGTGTTGAAAAACTTGGTAGGACAGAGGATGACAAGTGTGTAGCTCTGAAGAACATGATACCAGAATATTAAAATTGCGACTTCAACTTTTCCGTACCCCGTGTCTGCAAACTTCTTTTTTGCCTTCGGGGGCGGTTTCACCACGCCATCATGAACCAACCGGTTAAATCATGGCATTTTGAACACCCTTCCGATCTCGAAAAGGTTTTAACCGGGAAACCCTCTAATCAACAGTTCATCAGAAAAACAACTGTCAGGGGCACTTCCCAGTCTCCCCCTTTTTGGTAGTGATCATGTTTTTTTAATTTAAATTTTTTACTTTACATTTACTATAATTAAAAGGTTGTAATTATGAGTTTTAAAGTGTAACATGATGAAAACCCCAAGTTTTTCAAATTCCCCCTATGTCCTGGACTCTTAACTCCTAAACAAGCTATCTGTACCTAAAAAGTTTGTTCAAAAGACTTTGGGGGTGTTTTCAATGTGGGGAAAGTTTTGTAAAAAACCCCCGACGAACAACCCCCGATATTTTGAGTCATTGTCTTGAAAAGAAATTACCTTTAGATTTTCTGTGTTTTTTAAAAGATTTTTTTTTAAGATCTTCAAATCTGGAATTAGTAGTAGTAGTAGTAGTAGTAGTAGTAGGGTTTAAAAGGGGGCGTCGTATCATGGCTTTTGCCCCCTTATCAAAATTCTTTACACAACAGAAACTATCAATAATCAAAATGCAAAGAACTAAAACTTGTCCGAAAAAAACAAAAAAATCATTTTCAAGGGTGATGCATAAAACATTATAAAAATCTGACCTTAACTAATATTTAAAAAATAAAAAAACAATCAAATGCTACCATAAATAAATTATCTGGCGTATTTCTAAAATCTCGGATGCAAAAGGCCCGAATGTCAGTTTGTTAAAAACTTTTACTAAATAACAATTCCTCCGGATGTAAAGGGTCGGAGGAAAATTTAAAAACGGGTCAAAAACTTCCCTGTAAAGCCCGTCTCGAAAAAAATCTCAGGACTGCATTTTTCTTAAATCATTTCAAGGCGTCAAAGAGTCGGGTTCCATATTCCCGACGGACACGGATATTTTCTACAATGTAAAAAAAAATGTTCCCCCGAAAATTAACATGGCAAATCCCTCGGCTGGCTCCCCCTAGCAGATGGCCATGTGTCGATAACGTGGCCAATCCTAAACCCGGGGGTGATAAAACTTCTTCGTGTCGTGACGCTCTTGTGGACGAATCCCAACTCGAACGTATTCTTTATTCTTCGTAATTTGTTTTCCTCTTGTGCAGACCATTCTCCCCCATTACCATATTCTACATTTAAAATTTTTGAAGTCTTGCCACCTCCCCCAATATCCCCGAGTGCCATTCGTGGCACCTCTTTGCTGCAGCATCTGCGGCCTCATTCCCCAATTCCGACAGGGCCCGGGGAATCCACACTACCCCAATCTTGCAATCAACTTAGGGTGTGGAACAGCTCTAGTTCTTAACAAAAGGGGGATCCTCTGAATGAGGCACTGCAAAACTGAATGGCCAAGAGTCGGAGCAGATTGGTATCTCCCCCTAGGTTCTCGAATTAAAAACAATAAAACTCTGAAAAAACAATAAAATCTGCATAAAAACACTGGTTTTCCCCTTTTTTTTAAAATATCTGTCCATTTGCAAAAAGGGGAAAACCCAAATTTTTTACTCGGATCCGTCAGTATAAACTAAAGAAAAATTTGGATATCGGGAAAAAAGTTCAAAAAAAACAGTCTATAAAAAAAACTGGTGTAAAATTTTTAAAAAAAGTCAGACAATAAAACAGGGGGCGTCGCAAATCCATGGTGGAGTGGTGGTGTTTCTAGTGTGCGAACGGATGGTAGATCGACGTCGAGCTCGAAACAGTTCACGGAACCCCCTGCTGGACGAGGTCCCCGGGATTTTCCTTATCGGCCGAAAAGGGAATGAGGGAAAAGAGTCGAAAATTGTGCTCGGCTGCGGGCGGAGTTTAACCGCATATAGCAAAACAGGACACGTCGCCGATACAGTGATGGTTCCCCCGTTTCAAATACGGCTCGCTATCCGACTCTTTTGGGAAGGCCCCGGCAGTCTTCCATGATGATGGATAGTGTGAAACGTAGCTTGATTTTTTGCTGGATAGATAAAACGCCATAACCCAGCTTTAACGGATAAAGAGAACATATGAGAAAAGGCACTTGCGGTCTGCCCCGAACCCCCTGAAAAAAAGGCGTAAAATGTTTAAAGATTTTCACAACGCCTTCTCAAATCACGGATATCGCCTCCACGTTAATTTATAATAAAAGAAAAGGTAAAAAACCTCGCAGTGTCTGTATTTGCAACTCCACTCCATTAAGACGCAGTTCAGGATGTGGATGGGCCCCGTTGTTGTAGAAGTGGACACATTGCGTCTTTTAGTGGAAATTTAAACCATTGGAAGGACCACTCCGATAGCACATTAAACCAGTTGCAACTGTCGACCATAGAGGGGAGGTATCGGGAACTGTAATATGATGAAGTCATCCGTACAAGAAGATACTCGGTTACCTACACAATGGGCAATCCATTGATCGCAATGCAGAAAAGAAGAACACTTAAAAAGACCCCTGCGGAACGCCTTTTTTCTTGGAGATGTTCGTTGAAAGTGTGTGCCTACTCAAACCGGGAAATACCGCTCTGCCATGAACTTCGTAAACGTTGGCAGACCCACGAATCCCCAGTCTACATTTTGCAAAATTTCCCAAAAACGCCCGTGGTATCGTAAGCCTTTTCTAGATCAAAAAAACCGCCACAAGATGTTCCTTCTTGAGGAAAGCATTTTAATGGCGGTCTCAAAACAAGATGGTCTGCGGCGGATCTGCGCTTGCGAAAACTTGGATGTTAGATAATCGGTTTCCCGATTCAGCCCCCAATCAGGCGTTTGTTATCATTTTTTCCATAATCTTGCACAAAAACCCGGTGAACAGTTGGGGTGGTCCGGTAAAGAAGGGCCCCCCGGTTTCTGGACTGGAATTAAATCAGAACGCCAAGCAGATAAAAACCCCCTCAGTCCAATTCTATTTCATGATGAAAAAGGTTTTCCCAGCTGGGGGAAATGCAAATGCGTTATGGATTTATCGGGGGCCGGGGAGGTGTCAGGGGATGTGTCTGGTGCCGCCTCCAGCTCCTCGGAAAACGGTGCATTGTAGTCTTCAGTGTTGTCAGATTGAAAATTTGGTTTCGTTTTCTGCAGTATCTTTGATTTTCAGAAATTCGGGTCGTAATTTTTGAGCTGCTTATTTGTAAAAATGTGGTGCAAATATTTCAGCAATGTCTATTGACTGGTGGTCGTTACCCCATTTTTAGAGGCCCCGGAATTACAAACCCTTTTTCCCTTTATTCGACGGACTTTGTCCCATATGGTGTTAGCTGGACGTTGTGTTTCAATGAACGCGTAATTTGCCCGGATCTTCTTAGCATCGCACACAATGCGACAGCTTTGGCTCGGCGTTTAAACTGGAAAAATATTCTTAGTCGGATGCGCTCAAATTGGCGTAAACCCGTTTGCGGTCACGGATTGCATCTCTGCAGGCATCCGTCCCCCGGGGAACAGAGAAGCGTTTTGGCCCAGGACGCCCGGGGGGATAGATAATTCCGCTGACTTTATAACCACATTTGAAATGGGCTACTCATCCACATTTTTATGTCGTTATCATCGAATATATGGGCTCAAATCCGACCCATCCGCCTTTTTTGACCCCGTTTGGAGATCGAGATTCCCCCGGATAAAGCGGACATACGCATTCGAATGGGATGTGGGCCTACCATGGGTCGTGAAAACCCGACCCTCAAAAGCGTGGACAAACTGGGCTACAAATGGGATATCTATCATGGAGTATGTAAAGCTAAGGGGGGCTTCCCCAATTCAGGGGGAAAAAGATTTAGCAGGGACATCCTCTGCTATTTTTTTTTCCTCTGTCATCATCAATTTGAGCCCCATGGTGGTGGGGTCATTAAAATCCCCCCCTACCAGATATGGAGCAGGTACCTGCAGAAAATTCTTCAATGTCATGCACTGTGAAAGGTGTGTCTGGGGGTATATATACAGAAATATGAGAACTGGATGGAAGGTAAATGACTCGAGCGGCTATGCATTGATGTGGGCTGTTGATGTTGATAACAGAGGAAAGATCTTTCGCGGAATAGGAGGCACAACCTCCGTTGGCACGAATCCGGCAATGATCTCCGGTGAACTGTTCCCCAGATACGGGGTTTTCGGGCCGAAGGGGGTGTCTCCGGAACTTAGGGGTTTTCATGATAGATCAATTGCTGTGTTCTGTATATCTGCGACACCGTTCACATTCCACTGCAATATCAGTCATCAAAAGACTATATCATGTTGGTGGGAACAAAGGGGCTTCTCTTCTTTTCCTTTCTTTGGGGAAAATGCTTTTTCCTGCGACTGCTTTGTCTTCGGCTCCGGCGCTCACTTTCAGTTCTTCGCACTCCTGATCGCGATCTTGATCGAGGGCGTGATCGACTGATCTCGACCTGCCACCCGAACTGGGGTGCGACGTTTGGTGTTCTACTGGGGGTACAATCCTTCTCTGCTGTCAAACAATAATTTTCTTAGGGACTGGCCTGATGTCAAAACCACAAGGGGGTCTGACTCGCAGTCTGGTGGGGGCGTCTACATATGTCTGGGTTGCGTCTCAATTCCCTTCCCCGGTATGTTCTAAATGGCGTTTGTGTGGGGGCATCGATTCCCCCTGTTTCTCTCAACTCAGACCTAGGACTTTTCATTGCCTTCTTTTTTTTATCTAAAAAACCCTTCGTGCCTCAAAAACAATATTTTCCCGGACTCAACTCTTGAATCGTCTTTTCCAGCTATCTTTTGGGGGTTTTGAATTTGGCTGGTCCCCCCAAAAAATTCACACAGTGCTCGGCGATCAGGGGGAAACCCCCTGATCTGCACCGCCGCACTTTGCACAAGATATTGTTTTGCAACGTTTTGGTATATCCGCCGTTGGGACCAACCACCGCTTGGGGTTTCCCAAAACCCAGGAAACCCCCATACCCAACAAAGATATTTCTGGCAAGAGACTTTCAAATCAGAAGACTGTGCTCGGGGGGTTCATCCGTCCGTCCGCTTCTGTATTAAACGTAAGCCTTGGACACGGACTTTTCCCCAACTCTAATTTGGGTCTCTTCATCGATAACCATCTAGAAATCATCCAACTCCTCGCATGGTGTTAAGCGAGGGGGTCGTTCCTCTGATGGGGTATGCCCCCGCAACTTTTCTTTCAACAGCGTCTCACTCTGTTTAGCAATGCAGTCTCAACGAGGGGACTACCGTTGCGGAGTCAGTTGCATTTCCCTTTCCCCAAAATCCATCGGCTCCCTCTCCCTGAAAGGACTAATGTCTTTTTTTTTTCCGTTCCGTCCCAAAGTGATACTGATAAACTTTGGAGGCGGGCCCTTTTCAGTCTTTCTCAGGGTCAATTCCATGCAATTTTCGTCTATGACCACCAGTGTTTTCTTCTGTCTTATTTTCTTATTACTTTTTCTGAAGGGAAGAAGGCGTAGAAGCCATTTGAAACTGGCCCCCCCCGGAACCGTCGGGTCATGCCACCGGGGGGGGGGAAAAAAAAGACACCAAAAATCTTCTCGGGCTGTCCGGCCCTGGGGGCCCCCACAGCCCGATCCCAACAACCCACTTCACCAAGTTACCCTTAAAAGGTCATTACACCCAATGGCAAGTCTTACACCAGAGGGGTGTCGCTTTTTGCCCCTCCGGGAATAACCGCCCGTGGCTCCCCCTCTACACGAAAAATCTGCGGCTAACTCCCACCGACCCTCCCAAAACCGGGGCAATCCGGACCGAATGCCCCGGGGACTTGTGGTTGATTCCCGCGACACCCTACGTCAGCGGTAACGTCGGGCGATATATCCGCCCCCGAGCAGAATCGTCACCGGGGCAATCGCTCCCGGGCCCCCTTGGGGGGTCCGTGAGTGTCATGACTACTGGTCGGGCTCCCACCCAACTTGCATATAGGGGGGGTATGAAGGGTCCCTATTGCTTCGTTGCTGGGCGCCCTGTCGGGCCCACAAGTTGGAAGTCGCTCGAAACCGTGGGACGGACCCCCGGAGATAGGAAAAAATCCCCCCTGAGACGGGGGTTTTAAACCTAAACTTAACCAATAATAGATATAAAAAAGAAGGAAAAAAAATGCCTCATCAGGCATTGTTAACTCCCGTCATGGGGGCGGATGGGGACAAAAACGCGGGGTGGGAGGTGAAAAAGGCTGTGATATTGGGGGGCGTTCCGCTGCAATGGCGGCCGGCGGAAAATATGATGAAAAGGAAACGGGGGGTGGGTTGGGGATGGGACAAAAAAGGCCGAAAAACGAGCCACCATTGCACCCCCCCTCACCCTTGGGAGGAAACCTCGACCGGTCTGGAAATTTTTTCATATTTCCCATGAAAAACCCAAATCCCTTCCCTTGAAACGGTCCTTAAACCCCCCAAATTTATAACACCAACCTTTATTCTTCATAGTTCTTCATAGGGTTTTTCTCCCTTAGGGGTTCCTAACCAAAAAAAATTTTATCACTTAAAAAAAATTAAAATTTTCTCTAATCGGTAAAAACTTCCCAAAATTATTATTTTTTCTACATACTCCTTTAAAATTCTTACCCCCTTTTTCGTGGGGGCTCTACAATACGACAAGACTGCAGAACCGCTATTTAAATGGACTTAAAATTAAAATGGAAAAGGGTCTTATGTAATCTAGTTTATTGTTTCATTTTTTTCCCAAATTCATTCTCCTTCGATTCGAGATTTTACTGTCTGTAGGGGGCCGAACTGCTGGAGAATTTTTCTGTATTCTTTTCGGATCTGTGCTCGGCGGGTTTCCCGAAGCTCAACGTAGGGTAGCGGCAGAAAATGGTTTCTTCACCGTCCCCTAAGACTGGTAACTCAACCGTGCAGATCTGTTCAGTATAAAAAGACCGTCAACACCCTCATCTCTTTATGACCTGCGTTGAACACGGTTTTAGCTCTTATTTTTAGTTCGTGTATTATAGTACTGTGGGTGGTGTGATGATTAGTCATGTGTCTAAGAAAATATTTTATATTAAAAATGAATGAAAGAAAATCTAAACGAAAATTTTCGAAATTGGGAAAATTTCGTTAACAAGTGGGGGCATCCTAACCCAAAATTTTAAAATTTGAAATTTCTGGAAAAAAATCGAAATCATGTGCCTACTAGTCATTTTAATACCGAAATGTGTAATGGAAACGATTGGTTTTTGCTGCGATCTAAAAACGCTTTCTCCCCCACCCGTGTATTCTGTTTGAGAAAATCATGGACAAAGACCGGAGTTAAGGATTTAGTTAATTTGACTTAAAAAACTATAAAACATGAAAATTCGAAAACTCATTTCAAGTCAAACAGATTTGTCACTGTTAAAATATTCTAACCAGCTTGATTCTGCGTATTGGATTAACATTCAGAAACAAGAAGGGAAAAGTTTCTAAAGAGATATGGTCTATCAAAATAAATTAACTGTGTGAAATTCTGTGCGCATTTGAATTAGCGATTCGAGGACTTGCTGAATCAGGAGATTCAACAAACCGCGGTATATTTCGGGTTTGACTGATTTTACTCCACATTTTGTTAAACTTCCAAAGATTTATTTATAGGGCTCGTCACAATTGAAAGGAACTACGGGAAACAATTCAAAATTAATTGCTGGATAGCAATAAAATTATTGAAATTTCTCTTCAGTACCGCCAAGACATGACGCTGAAAGTTTGGTGCAAACTATCTTAATGGAATTTAAGCTTAACGGAAATTCAGTCAAAATTGAACCACATGAATTAATTGTGCTGGTTAATGGCAGGGCTAACGTAATAGTGGGAAACACGGAGAATTTGTATTGTGTTCCACAACATATTTCTTGCCAAGGAATTAATTTTAATAATGCAACAAACATGTTCACAAACTGGTCAAGTTACGATTCTTTATTGCAAATCTGTAGGAACTTCCAGCTCTCTGTTTATAATTCCGTCTGCCGGTACGGGTGTAGGCTAGAAAAGTTGACGTAAAGAAATTCGGTGGAGTTAAAAGCGTTCGAACGATAAAAGTTCCTGATGGTTGTTCATTCCCGGTATCAACATGAGAGGCATATCTCCACTAGGTGACTAGTTGTGCCAGGTGGGAGAGGTGTAGCGCATGGGGTGGGCGGGGCGCAGGATTTTGAGTACAACTTCGAGAAGGGACTGTAATTCCGCGTTATCCGTTTAAAGTAAACAGCTGTTTCAAAATCTTTTTCAGGCTGAACCTTTATCCGCGGGCCGCTACTGCCGGCCTTTTTTGTTTATTTTTTATGTGGGGTTTCATTCTTGATCCCCTACTTTTCCCAGCGATGTAGGATCCGTCTTATTGTTGTGAAGGTCTGGATTTTAAAATATTCTTCTCTTGAGCTGCTTTTCAGATGAAGTTTTTTTGGACTTTTTTTAAATTAAGTTCGTTACATATCTCTTCTCGTAAAAAAGTTTCTTTGGACGTTCTCTTCTTCGTTGCTTACGCCTTTTTTCCGAGCCTTTTATTATCTTTGGAAAAGAAGATCAGTTCCTTCAAACTGTTTTTACTATTTCGGCATGATTTTCTTCGAAGTAAAAATATTCGCCTCTCCTCACAGATTTTTCCCCCTTTTTTTTCCCCCACTTAAACAACGACTCTCTCCGGGAATAGACCTTCTCTATGAGCATATTTAACTGGTAGGAGTGTCTCGTTCCTATTTAAATTTTTCCCCTTTTCCTGACGAATAATTCTGTCGGTCAAAATCGTTAAAAACAAATAAAATTCGTCTTAAAACTTTTTGTGTAATTGAAAAAATTTATTATATTTATATAATACATACTAAATCCGTATTTTTATAAAACGATCCTAATAATTATATTAGAAAATGATATTATCTTGAATCATGACTGTGTCTATGTTTTATATTCTGCATCCGTGATTTCCCCATCGATCTCTTAAGGGGGCTCAGTTTTTCAATTTTACCCATTATTTTTGTAATTAAATTAAATTTGGTAAAAAAATGTAGTTTAAATTTTACTGCTAAAAGCACCCGCGTTGCCGGGGTTTTTTCCTTTTGCTTCAGATTTAAAAGGAGATCTCGGCCTCAATGTAGGAAATTAAAAATTTGCCTTTACTAAGCTTTCCTCGCCCCCTAAAGATGAATCTTTTTAGCGTCACTTAATAATTAAGCCTTCTTGAAAATCCCTAAGATTAACAGAATTTAAAAGAGCTGAAGATCAAGGACCGAAAAAAAATATGATGCCATATACCTTACTGTTTTTTTTTTAATTATCTTTGTCTTGTGGTTTTTAAACAAAAACATCCCCCGGGCCTTTACATCTGTGTAGCATAGCTCAATTTCTACTGTTAAAACTGTACTAACACATATTTAATGTATATAATTCCTATCTATTTTTTCTTTCGCTTGACGTTTAAAAACAGTTGACAATAAATATGGAATTTTTTTGTTAATCTGAACTCCTTGGGGGGCTCATGGGAGTTAAAATTTACCTTTTATCGCTCGTATCAAAAAATCAATATCAAATAAATTAAAATGGCTTTTAAAAAAACCCCCAGGCTCATTGCCGCCCTCCAAAAAACCCCATCTGTCCTTTCTGTGCAAAAATTAATCCACCCCGGGGTTTGATTCCCCGGGCGGGCAATTACCCGGTTTTTGTTTTCCGGGGTTTCCCCCAATTGACAAATGCTGGTAACTTTCGGTGCTGGACCCCGGACTCATTTCACCGGCATTATCATCTTCATCTCACTCAGACGCTAAATAACCTAAGCTGTTGATAAAGCGTCGTAAAATAACCTACAAAAAGATTAATCCAGTCTCTATCATATCCACCCCCCTCAAATTCTTTTTAAATTTTATCCTCCTATCTACATCTGGGCTTCCCCAAAGTCTTTTCCTTCCGGTCTCCCAACTAACACTCTATATGCATTTCTGGATTCGCTGATACATGCTACTGCCCTGCCCATCTCAAACGTCGGGATTTAATGTTCCAATTATGTCAGGTGAATAATACAATGCTTGCAGTTCTGCGTTATGTAACTTCCTCTATTCTCCTGTAACTTCATCTCTCTAGCCCCAAATATTTTCCTAAGAACCTTATTCTCAAACACTCTTAATCTCTGTTTCTCTCTCAAAGTAGGAGTCAAGTTTCAGAACCATACAGAACAACCAGTAATATAACAAAGAATCAATATGTAAAAAAAAAATATATGTAACAGGATTGGAGAATTTGTACCCTTTTCCCTTTCGCCCGTTTATTCACACCCAGTTTCTTAAATATGACTTAAAAATGATGACTTACAAATACTCGTATTTAATACTGTATATTAATCATGTCATTTTGATTTTATGTACAGAACAGGCCCTACAGTATAATCTCGGAATTAAATATTTTTTGGGCTTGAAAATAATATTTTGAGAGAAGCTTATTTTAAAAATTAACAGATCATTTTACAGTAGGCTTAACTAAACATACTACTGTACATTCACGACATAATAATACATACTTATATAATTACAATAACACATATTCGGATATGAACAACAATATTTTTTTAAGGACATATTATATAATTAAAATTAATACACTGTTATTTTGCAGTGTCGTACAGTACATTCACATAATTGTATGGTAACTTTGTTGGTAATTGTTAACACAGGCACGCATTTCGGTGAATGTTACTTATATCCCGTCCACTATAGAAGACATAGGCCAGTTTTACACTAATCCCAAACATATTTTAGTATGTTGTTTTTTGAGCCATCCCAAACCTCCAACCTTGAAAACCCGACCTGCATCCTAAGAGCGCCAGTCCTTATACTCGTCAGTCAAGGCCTACTGACAAATAAAAGCAATTGACAATAGATATCTCGTCATGACAACCTCATAAAATATCCTATCAATTGAATAATAGATGTTGCTACGTAGAACATAATTATATTATATTATTACCCATTTCAGCGAGTACTGACGACCACTGCAAATACGATAATTTGATCCGGGAGCACTCTCTTTGGCACAAGGATGATTTATGTAACATGTTTCTAAATTAGTCTTTTAAATACCGGTACATTCTTTAATAAATCACTGAAAATCAAATGTGAATATAGCATGTGGGTAGTCAAAATATTATTATTATTATATTTTGGCATCGTTTTCACGTAAATAACGACAAATGAAAACAACATGCCACATAACATTATTTTAAGAAATACAGGGACAAGCATGAATATATTCACCATTCTTGATGAACTTGGAAAAAAAAAAAACTATGAGATAAAATTACATACAAATGTGCGTGTAATAAACTATACCAAACCATCTTCGATTAATCATTTCAAAGATTGTGTAGGAAAATAATTTCTTATATGTTGCTCCCAATGTGCATCATTGTTAACTTATGAAAACAAATGAAAATTAACATGGCATATAAACACTATTTGAAGAAGATAGGAGATATTAAGTAATATTCATCGTTCTTAATGATCTTTGGATGGAAATAACAATGAAAATGTACAAAATAGAAATTACATAAGTGAGCATATAAAAACAGTAAGTAGAATCCCTATTTGAGTAATAAGCTTAAATTACTCCAGGTTTAGTGTAAAGTGGCCTATATCTACATTGACCCCATTTCGTAGTGCTTCAGCAAACATGTTTAGCAAGACTTCTGACTTCTGTTGCATTCAAACAATTATAAAATACTGTGACAGCGACGTGAGATTCGAACTCCGACCAGCGTCCGAAGAAGCAAGTCGCGCGTGAGTCGACACGGGCTCCACGGGCAATGGGGACGGCGCGCGGCAGAGAGGAGAGGAGGTTGCGACACGCTGTTCGCGCGCGGCAGAGAGAAGTAGAAGCAGCTGGTGACTGAGGAGAAAGATCCAGAGAAATCTGGATGCCGTTATCTTCTAGGCATCTGTCGACCGACCGCAACTTTCGAGAAACTATGGCTTAGTTATAAATACAACGCGCAAGTGAACGCGATTTTTCAGCACGTCAGTAAGCCAGTGTTGTTAAAGTCGGTGGAAGTAAGCCAGACAGTCTTGTGTAGCAGTGAAGCCAGCTTCGAGACCAGAGCGCGACTTGAGTTGTGTCCGTAACTGTGGAGCCTGAAGCCCGGAGTTCGAGTGCAGTGGACCGCAGTTGGGGACCTGAGTTCGAAGTGCAGCGGATCGTCTCTGAAGGTCTGCGGTTCGAGATTCTGGAACTCGTGTGACTGAGCTAGAAGAACTAGCCAAGACAAACGAGCTGTGAATTGAGAACTGACAGTTTGTGTTGTACATAGTGCTTTGTGAATATTAGTTAAGATTAACAGTTCATTGTTGTTCGTAATAGCCCAAGTAAATTGTCATTGTCGTTTGTGGAGTGCAATAACAAATGCTGTGTTGCTGTGCGGAGAGCAAATCCCATTGTTGACGGGAGTGAAATTAAATTGTAGAAAGTGAAGAGTTATTGTTGAGATAATAAAATTACATTGTTGTCTAGTATAAAAGTTACACTGGTGTCAGAATCGGGATATTATCGACATAATGGAGAACCTACAGCCGATCCTGCAAGCCATCGCGGAACTGAAAAACGACTTAAGTGCAGTAAAAGCAGAAATGAAGAACGATATCAGTGAGGTGAAGAACGATATAAGTGAAGTGAAAACGGAGATGAAAAGTGACATAAGCGGGTGAAAGGCGACATAAACGAAGTGAAAGATGACGTCACTACGCAAATTGAAAGCGTTTCGGCCACGTAGATGGAATTGTCGCCATCGTGAAGACGAACTTAAGGCCGATTTGGATAAACTAAACCAGAATTTTACAACTATAAACGAGACAGTAGCCGAGTTGAGACAGGATGTAGACCATTTTGACGGAAGGACTGGACGGACAGCCTAAGAGAAACCTGCTCCTCGATTCGCAGACAACGCTGATAGATGGGGTTTATGTGGCCAGATCCCTACTCCCGAATCAGAATGTGTTACCGGTGAGGGTCCTGAACGTCACCAATCAGGACAAGGAGGTGCCTAGTGGAACTGTACTAGGTAGCGTCGAGCCGGTGGTGTCTGTGACGTCTCTGGCAAATAACAAGGAGTGTCACCGACCCGTCCAGATCTAGACAATCACTGAAAGAGCTGGCTCGAGAATTGGCGGAGAATTTAAGCAAAGGAGAAAGAAGACAAGTCCACGATTTGCTGACAGAATTTCAAGACGTGTTCAGTCTGTCTGAAAACGACTACGGGAGGACGGAGAAAGTTCAGCACCGTATCGACACCGGAAATGCTCGCCCAATCAGACAACCTCTTCGACGCGTCCCTCTAGCTAACAGAGGAGATTGACAGCCAACTGGAGGGCATGAAAGCAAGAGGGGGATCGAAATCCGAAGCCCTTGGTACACCTGGGTGCTGGTGGGAAAAAGGGGTTTGTTTTTGGGCCCCCCCCTTTTTTTCGGTTTTTTTTAAAAAATTTTTTTTTTTTTTTTTGGGGAAAATTTTTTTTTTTTTAAAAAAAAAAAAAACCCTTTTTTTAAAATTTTTTTTCCGGGGGTTTTTTTTAATTTTATAAACAAAGGGGGCCCAAATTTTTTTTGGGGGGGGGGGGAAAAAAAATTGAATTTTAAAAAAAAAAAAAAAAAATTTAAAAAATAAGTAATTAAACCCCAAAAAAAATTTAAAAAAAAAAAAGGGGGGGAAAAAGGGTTTTTAAAATTTTTTTTCGGCCCTTTTTTTTTTCCCCAAAAAATTTTAACCTTTTTTTTTTCCAAAAAAAAAAAGTTTTTTTTAAAAAAAAAGGGTTTTTTAAAAAAATTTTTAAAAAAAAAAAATTTTTAAAATTAATAAAAAAAAAGGGGGGAAAAAAGGGTTTTTTTAAAATTTTTTTTAAAACCTTTTTTTCCCCCAAAAAAGGGGGCCCAAAATTTTTTTTAAAAAAAAAGGGGGAAAAAAATTTTTAAAAAAAATTTTTTTTAAAAAAGGGGTCTAAAATTTTTGGGGGGCCCCCAAAAGGGGTTTGGAAAAAAAAAAAAACCCCAAAAAAAAAACCCCCCCCAAAAAATTTTAAAAAGGGGGGGGGAAAAAAAAATTTTCCCCCCCCCAAAAAAAAAAACCCCTTTAAATTTTTTTCCCAAAAACCCCCCGGGGAATTTTCCGGGGTTTTAAAGCCCCCCGGGGAAAAAAATTTTTTTTGGGGGGAAAAATTCGTTTTGGGGGCCCCGAAACTTTTAAAAAATTTTCCCCCCCCAAAAAACCCAAAATTTTCCCCCCCCGGGGGCCGGGGCCCCAAACGTTTTGGCCGGTTTTCCCCCTTTACCCGGGGAAAAGGAAATTTTTTCCAAGGGGGTTTTGGGATTTTTCCCCCCCCTTGAAGGCCCCCTTTTGGGGGGGGGCCAAAAAGGGGGGGGAAAGGGGAAAAAAGGGGGGGGAAAGGGGGGCCCCGTTTTTGGCCCCCAACCGGGGGGGGGGGCCCCGGGGGGGGTGAAAAAAATTTTTTGGGGGGTTTTTTGGGGAAAAAAAAAAAGGGGGGGGGAAAAAAAACCCGGAAAATTGGGGGGGAAAAAAAAAAAATTACAAAAAAAATTAAAAAAAAACCCCTTTTTTTAAACCCCCCCAAAAAAATTTTAAAAAAAAAAGGGGGGGGGAAAAAAAAATTTAAATTTTTGGTTTTTTTTTTTTTTTCCCCCCTTTTTTTAAGGAAACCAAAAAAGGGGGGGGGTTTTAAATTTTGGGGGGGGGGGGCCCCCCCTTTTTTTTGGGGGCCCCCCCTTTTGGGGGCCCAAAAAAACCAAAAATAAAAAACCCCTTTTTTTCCCAAAAAAAAAAAAGGGGAAACCCCCCCCCCCAAAAAACCGGGGTTTTGGGGAAAAAGGGGAAAAAAAAACCCCCGGGGGGGGGGGCCCTTTTTAAAAAAAAATTTTAAAGGGGAAAATTTTGGGCCCGGGGAAAAAAAAAAAGGGGTTTTAACCCGGCCCCAAAAAATTTAAAACCCCTTTTTTTAAAAAAAAAATTGGGGGTTTTTAAAAAAATTTTTGGGGAAACCCGAGGGGGGGGGAAAAAAATTTTAAATTTTTTCCCCCCCTTTTTTAAAATTTTTAAAAATTTTTTTTGGGGCCTTTTTAAAATTTTTTAAAGGGGGGGTTTTTTTAAAAAAAATTTTTTTTTTTTTTTGGGGGGGGGGGGGGAAAAAAACCTTCCCCGGGTTTTTTTTTTAAAAAACCCCAAAGGGGGGGGAAAATTTTGGCCCCGGGGGAACCCCCTTTTTTTAAAAAGGGGAAGGGTTGGAAAACCCCAAAAGGGGGGAAAATTTTCCCCCCCTTTTTTTGGGGAAGGGGAAAAAAATTTTGGGAAAATGGCCCCAAAGGGTTTTTTGTTTTGGTTTTTTTTTTGGGGTTTTGGGCCCCCGGGTTTTTTCCCCTTTTTTTTCCCTTTAAAAAAAAAAAAAATTTTCTTTTTTTTTTAAAAAAAAAACCCCAATTAAAAAAAAAAAAAAAATTTTTTAAAGGGGGGAAAATTTTAAAAACCAAAAAAGGTTTTTTTAAAAAAAAAATTTTAAAAAATAAAAAAAACCCCCTTTTAAAATTTTTTAAAAAAGGGGGGGGGGTTTTTTTTAAAGGGTTTTTTCCCAAAAAAATTTTAAAAACAAAAAAAAAAAAAAAAAAAAAAAACCCCCCTTTTTTTTTTTCCCATAAATGAAAAAAAATTTTTTCCCAAACAAAAAAAGGGTTTTTTTGGGGGAAAAAAAAAAAAAAAACAAGGAAAGGTTTAAAAATTTTTAAAAAGGTTTTCCGGGATGATTAAGCCCTCTCGTGGTCCGAGTGGAAAAAGGCATTGAGGCACCCCTTTTCCCAGGCAGCATGATTTGGCGAGTCTTTGGGAGGAACTGAGCGAGGCGCGTACCAGATGAGACCATGAAGAAATAAAAATTTTCTCTGTGCGAGAGGTGTCGCATCAAGGGCGAGGATGCCATCTCCTGCATCATTAGGGGACTTCCCCCAGAGCTCCAGGGGAACGCGAGTGCCTACATGTAAGACTCAGGGAACTCTACTCTGGTTTCCTGAGCACAATGGACAGGTACCGGGAGAGTGGACGACCCCAAGGAGAGGCGAAGATGCGGGCACATAGCCCTGATGGAGGAGTCGGACAGGAAGACTCCAGAAGAATGTGCGTCAACCTCAGCTTCTGTCTTGTTTGTCTTCGTGTTCTGGAGTTAGTTAGTTAGGGGGGTTTAAAAGGGCGTGTCAGCATCTATGGCTATTTGCGCCCTCATCTTAAATTCTTTACAGAACAGGACATAATACAATAATCAGAATGCTTTAAAAGAAGTAAAAATGTTGTCACGATTAAAACGAGGTACACAAATGCAGTTTCAACAGGGTGATGCATGAAACTTTATAAAAATCTCAGACCTTTAATGAGTATTTAAAAAGAGAGAAGAAAATAATACAAATAAATGCTACCATAAATAAAATTATCTGGCGTATTTCTAAAATACTCGACGTAAAAGGTAGAGTAGTAGTAGAGTTTAAGAAGGGCGCGTCAGCTACTATGGCTATTTTGCGCCCTTTATCTAAAAATTTTAATAATACAAATACATAAATAATATAATAATCAGAGTGCTAGAAGAACTAAAAAGCGTTGTCACGATAAAACGAGGCACATAAATGCAGTATACATAAGATGATTTCTACAGAATCATAAAGTGAGCAATTCTACCACAATAGGTGGTATTCAAAGACGAACAAATAAAACAATAAAACTAAGGCCACCAGAGATAACTTGTGAATTAAATTTTAAAGCATATAATTTTATAAAATATCGGATGTAAAAGTCCGAAATGTCAACAATGTAAAATCAAATATAAAAAAACAAATGTAATTCCGGATGTAAAGGGTCCGGAGGATAAGTAAAACGGATCAATTAAAACTAAATCACCTTATCCAAACCTGTATTTGATAAAAAATCCTTCAAAAAACTGCATTTGTACACTAAAATCTTTCCAACAGCGTCACGTAATGTCGGCCGAATCATATTGCCTCCGTGCATGGTCATATTTCCTAACGCAACAAAAAGTGTTCCACCGTAAGTGGAACATGGCACATATCGCACTCCGGCTGAGGTTCGCATGGTAGGAGATGGCCGTGTGTCAGATGACAATGGCCAATCCTCAACCGGGTGAGTAAAACCTCGTGCCGCGACGCCTTGTAGACGAATCCCAAACTGAACAGTATTCTTTATATATAGTAATTTGTTTCTTGCAGACCATTCTCCTTCCCATTGCCACCATATTTTATATTTCAAGTAGTTTCGAATGTCCTGCCACCTCGCGCCAATGTACCAGAGAGCCATTCAGTGCGCCAGCCCTGGCTGCAGCATCCATGGCCTCATTTCCCTGCAATCCCTACATGGCCAGGAATCCACACTACTCCAATCTCATAATCAGAGCAAAGGAGAGTATGGAACAGCTGCTGAGTTCTTAAGACAAGCGAATCATCACAATTAAAAGACTGCAAGGACTGGATGGCACTTAAAGAGTCGGAACAGATAAGAAATCTGCCCTGAGGTTGCCTAATTAAAAACAATAAAACTCTGTAAAAGCATAGAGTTCAGCAGTAAAAACACTAGTATTTGGCTTAGTCTGTATTTAAATATCTCTCCATTTGTAACGAAGGAACAACCAACACAATCATTTATCCGGGATCCGTCAGTAAAAACTAATGAATAATTTGGATATCGGGATAAAAGTTCACTAAAACGTAGTCTATAAACAAAAGCTGGTGTAAAATTTTAAAAACAGCGGCTCAGACTTACATCAAACATGGACGTCGCATAATCCACGGTGGAGTGGTGGTATACCCACTGTGCGAACAGATGGTAGATGTATATCCAGCTCAGAGAGCAGTTCACGAAACCGCACACCTGCTGGACGAAGTCTCCGGATTTTCACTGTATCGGCCGTAAAGAGACGAATGATGGAAAGAGTCGTAAGAATTGTACTCAGGCTGCGAGCGGAGCTTAACAGCATATGAGCACAACAACACATTACGTCACCGATACAGTGATGGTTCTCCTGTTTCACAATAAAGACTCGCTATCCGACTAGTTCGGAATGCCCTGTAGCGAGTCGTATCCCATGGTGATGGATAGTATCTAAAAGACGTAATTTAGATTTATTTGCTGAGCCATAAATAAAACAACCATAATCCAGCTTTGATCGTATAAGAGCTCGGTAAAGACGTAAAAGCACCGTACGGTCTGCACCCCAGCGAACCCCTGACAAAAGGCGTAAAATGTTTAAGGATTTCTGGCAACTCCTTCAAATCACGTATATGCGCCTCCCACGTTAATTTATAAATCAAAGATAAGGCCCAAGAATCTCGCAGTGTTCTGTATATTGCAACCCACCCATTAAGACGCAGTTCAGGATGTGGGTGTAGTCCACGTTGGTGTAAAGTGGACACACTGCGTCTTCTGAGTGGAGAATTTAAAACCATTGTGAACAGCCCACTTGATAGTACGTTGATGACAAGTTGCAACTGTCGACCGATGGATGGAAGATATCGAGAGCTGTAAAATAGACTGAAGTCATCAACGTATAAGAGGGAAGATACTCGGCCACCCACACAGTGGGCAATTCCATTGATCGCAATGCAGAAAAGAAGAACACTTAATACAGACCCTGCGGAACGCCATTTTCTTGGAGATGTTCGTTAGAAAGTGTGGTGCCTACTCGAACTCGGAAATACCGCTCTGCCATGAACTTCGCAATAAATGTTGGTAGACTTCACGAAGTCCCCAATCATGCAGAGTTTGTAGAATGCCATACCGCCATGTGGTATCGTAAGCCTTTTCTAGATCAAAGAAGACCGCCACAAGATGCTCCTTCTGATGAAAGCATCTCTAATGGCGGTCTCTAGCCGAACAAGATTGTCTGCGGCTGATCTGTGCTTACGAAAACCACATTGGATATTAGACAATCGGTTTTCCGATTCGAGTACCCACATCAGGCGTTTGCTTGTCATCTTTTCCATAACCTTGCATACGCAACTGGTAAGACAAATTGGCCTATAACTGCCAGGTAAAGAAGGATCCTTTCCTGGTTTCTGAACTGGGATTACAATGGCGGAACGCCAAGCAGATGGAAATACACCTCAGTACAGATCTTGTTGTACATTGCCAAAAGAAAGGATTTTCCAGCTGGCGGAAGATGGCGAAGCATACGGTTATGGATGTTATCAGGCCAGGGGAGGTGTCAGGATGCGTCCAGTGCCGCCTCCAGCTCCTCGGATGTGAACGGTGCATTGTATTGTTCAGTGTTATTAGATGTAAAATTCAGAGTTAGTTTCTCCGCAGTATCCTTAATTTTTAACAATTACGGGTCATAATTGTTTGAGCTGCTTATCTGTGCAAATGAGTGAGCGAATATATCTGCAATTTCTCTGTGATTGGTGGTCGGTACGCCGTTGTTCAGAAGACCCGAATTACATAACTACGTTTCCCATTATTCGACGGTCTTTGTCCCACACGATGTTAGCTGGGACGTTCTTTTCAATGAATTGACGTAATTTGTCCAGGACGTCTTCTTAGCATCGCACACAGTGCGACGAGCTATAGCTCGAAGACGTTTAAACTGGAGAAAGTTTCCTTGGGTCGGATGGCGCTCAAATTGGCGTAAAGCACGTTTGCGGTCTCGGATTGCATCTCTACAGGCGTCCGTCCACCAAGGGACAGGAAGCGTTTTGGCCTGGAGGACGACCGGGGGATAGATAATTCCGCAGACGTAATTACCACATTTGAAAAGTGCTCTACGACGGAGTCCACACTTTCATATCCAATATCATCGAATGATATGGACTCCGAAAATCCGACCCAGTCCGCCTTTTAATAACCCAGTTTGAAGAGCGAGTTTCCGCAGGACGTAAAGCGGACATACGCATTCGAATGGGGTAGTGGTCACTACCATGAAGGTCATGAATAACTGACCATTCGAAATGCGTGACAAAACTGGGCTAAAATGGAGATGTCTATCATCGAGAAAGTACCGTAATACGAGGATAGATGTGTTGCTTCCCGGAATTTAGGGTAATCAGATTAAGGCGGGTACATACCTCTGCTATTTTATTTCCTCTGTCATCATCAGAATTAGAGCCCCAAGAGTGGTGAGGTGCATTAAAATCTCCGACTAACAAATATGGAGCAGGTACCTGTGATAGAATGTGTTCCACGTCATTAACTGTGTAAGGTATATCAGGGGCATATAGACAGAAACTATAGAGAACTGGATGCTAGATAAAAATATTCTAGCTGCTATACATTGATGAGGAGTGTTAATGTTGATGATGGAGGAAAAGATACTTTGACGGAGTAGGATGGCACAACCTCCATTGGCCCGAATACCGGCAAGATGATCGTACCGGTAAATATTGTATCCTGAAATATTCAGGGAATGTTCGGGTCGGAGGTGTGTCTCCTGAAGACATAAAATAGCAGGGTTCTCATGATAGATCAATTGTTGTAGTTCTGTATATCTGCTGCGTACACCGTTCACATTCCACTGTACAATATCTGTCATTGCGAGGAGCTAAATCATCACAGGCGATCTTCTTTTTTCTTTTCTATGGATTGATGTCTTTGTCTGCGACTGCTTAATCTTGGACTGTGGCGACTCACTTGCAGATCGTCGCACTACTGATAGTGATCTTGATCGAGGACGTGATCGAGAGCGTGATCTCGATCCGCCACCCGAACTAGGAGCGCGACGTTCCGGTGTTCTACCAGGCCTAGAATCTTTCTCTGCTGTCACGGCAGCGATCTTTCTAGGTACGTAAGGCCTGATATCCAGCCCACACGAGTCGTCTGACTCAGCAGTCTGTGTCGCAGAGTCAACGTATGTCTGGGTCGCGGTCTCAATTCGCTTCCCAGGCATACTTGCGAGAGGTGGCGTCTGCGTGGATGCATCAATTCTCCTGTTGCCTTCAGCAATAATGAGGAATAAGATTTTCTGTCGCCTTTCTTTGTTGGTCTAGAATACGCTTACGCGCCTCGAAAAAGTAATATTTTCTCGGACTCGGAGCTCTTGGATATTCTTCTCTACCAAATATGTCGGGCAATTTTTGGAATTAGAAGCGTGGTCCCCAGAACAATTCACAGTGCTCGGCGCTGGCACATGGGGATTCCCCATGGTCAGCACCGCCGCACTTTGCACATATGATGTTGTTTGTGCAACGTTTTTGCGTATGTCCGAACCATTGGCACCTAAAGCACCGCATTGGATTCGGCACATACGCACGCACAGGACACGCTCGTACCAAACAAAGATATATTCTGGCAAGAGAGACGTTTCAAAGGTCAGAAAGACTGTGCTCAGGGGTTCAGTCCGTCCGTCCCGCTTACGCAGTAAACGGTAAGCCTTGACACGGACTGTTCCGCCAGCTCTAATTGGATCTCTTCGTCAGACATACCATCTAGAGAATCCGTATGCACAACTCCTCGCGTGGCGTTCAGCGAGGAGTGTCGCTCTACTCTGATTGGGTATGATCCCAGCAACTTCGCTCTCAACAGTGTTTCACTCTGTTTTGCAGATGCAGTCTCAACAAGGAGACTGCCATTCCGGAGTCGAGATGCATTTCTGACCTTGCCTACGAGTCCGTCGAGCGCGCGTCTCACGTAAAATGGACTAATGTTTTTCATTGTTTTTTCCGTCCCATCCAACGTGATACTAATAAACTTTGGAGGCGGCACTTTATTACCTTCTCAGGGTCCAATTCCATTGCAGTGTTCGTCTTAATAAGTTCAGTTGTCCTGTCTTTTACTATTTTCATTTTCTTTTGTTGCTGTTTTTCTAGAGGGGAAGAGGAGCGCGAAGAGGCCATTTTGAACTGGCCCCCCCTACGGAACTGTCGGCGTCAGCCTGCCACCGGGGGCGAAAGAAAAAGACACCTAAGAATTCTTCGCGGTCTGTGCCGGCCGTGGGGACCCCCCCACAGCCCGATCCCAAGCAACCCACTTCACGCAAGTTACCCTTCAAACTGGTCATTGCACACCTAATGGGAAGTCTTACACCAGAGGCGTGTCGCAGTTTTATGCCTCTACGACGGGAATAACCGTCCGTGGCTTCCCACTCTACACTGAACAGACTACTGCGGCTAACTCCGACCGACCCTCCCAAAGCCGGAGCAATCCGAGACCGCACGCAGCTTCAGGGGACTTGTGGTTGATTACACTGCGACACCCATACGTCAGCGGTAACACGTCGGAGCGATATATCCGCCCCGGCGAGCAGAATCGGTCACCGGGACGTTTAAGTCGCTCCGGGCCCCCATTGGGGCTCCACGAGTGTACATGACTACTGGTCCGGGCTCCGCACCTAGACTTGCATATAGGGGCAGTATGAAGGGTCCACTATTGCTTCGTTGCTGGGCGCCCTGTCGGGCCACACAAGTTGGAAGTCGCGCTCGAAACCGTGGGACAGGACCACGGAGATAGGAAAGATCCCCGCTGGTGAGACGGGAGTTATAAACCTAAGAAACTTAACCTAATAATAGATATAAGAATTAGAAGGGAAGAAGAATAAAGCCTCATCAGGCATTGTTAACAAATCCCGTCATGGTGGCGGACGTGGCAAGAACAAAAACAGCGGGGATGGAGAGGTGAAAATGGCTGTGATGATGTGGTGGGCGTTCCGCATGCAATGGCGGCCGGCGGAGAGAAATAGTGATGAAAAAGAAGAGAGAACGAAGAGGAGTGGTTGGTGATAGGACGAAAAATGGCCGAAAAGAAGAGCACGAGAGCCACCATTGCACCCCCCGGTCACCACTTGGAGGAACCCACCTCGACCGGTGTTCTGGGGTTAAGGTAGAGAAGACTCTGAACGAAAGTGCTGTGTGAACTGCAGCTATTTTCTTGTTTTGATCTGTATCATGTCCTGGAGTTAAAGTGGAAAGATTTTGATGTTGGAGAGAAAGTGTTGAGTTAGATATATTTGCATCACCATGCAGGACTATGGCTGAAGGACCATCCACACTCTTCAGGTGACTTATGGACAGTGGTGGTGTGAAGTGGCTCGAGTGGTTGGCATCTTTCTCCAGAAAGTACACAACTTGAACCTTGGTGAAGCGGGACCTGGTTCCGCGGGTGGCTCGGTGGTGGATGGCTCTCCAAGAGTATGACATGGAGTACCACCCTGGAGCAAAATGCAACATGTGGATGCATTGAGCCGAAATCCAATGAATGTCCATCTAGTAAGCATGTCTCAAGATGACTGGTTCTTCACTGTGCAACTGCAGGATGACAAGACTCAGAACATCGTCACGGCGTTGACGCAGGGCACGGCAGACAAGAGTCTCAACAAGTATGCCTAAATCCATGAACAAGACCGTGCATGAGAGCCAGGCTTTCTCACTTGCTTAATTCATTACAAACTTATAATAATACTCACCAGAGAGAAAGGGCATCATTATATAGGATATGTTTTACCTAACGATGGAATTTTATTGCCTTAAGAAACAGATAAATGATGCAATGATTATAAAATACTTCTATAAATCATTCTCATTATAGAAAATATAAAGAAAAAGCCTTGTGATAATGAAAGGGATTTAAAAAGTGACAGGAGATTAGCCTAGAGCAGCGTTTCTCAAACTTTTCTTTTGCGGAACCCTTTTAAAGCTAAAATAGAACTGTGGATCCCAGAGGAATATTAGTGATATATATATATAATTACGAAATGTATTTTTACCACTAACATTACACGTTTTTATTGATGTCACATACTAGGGCTGGATAAAAAGTAATGGCAACAGTTCGATATTTCTGATATGGCTTTATTCACAGGGGTACGACATTTACGTACCTTCTATATAGTCGCCCCCCTTATTTATAACATTTTTGCCAAATGTTTGGAACGCGTCGTACACCATCAGCGCGTCCATCTTTGTTGATGTTCCGTAATGACCGCCCTATAGCTCGGATAAGTTCATCTCTGGTCTCTGTACCGGGTCCCTCGCAGTGGTTCTTTCACTTTGGTGAAAAGATCGTAATCGCATGGACTCATATCGGGTGAGTACGGTGGATGTTCCAGAATCTCCCATTGCCAACGACGCAAGAGGTCCTTGACAGCAGCAGCGGTGTGACTCCTTCCATTATCATGAAGAATAATGGGATTGTGTACCACCAAGTGTCGTCGTTTTCTCCTGAGGGCAGAACGAAGGTGGTGCTGCAGGAACCTGCAGTAGTAGTCCGCGTTTGCCTCTGCCTTGGAGGTACAGCGTGGTGCAGTATTACCCCATCAATGTCATACGCCACAATGAACATCACTTTCACAGCACTTTGATTAGGGCGCAATTTCTTCGGAGGAGAAGAACCTGGATGCTTCCATTCATTTGATTGACGTTTCAAGTTTGGTTGGTTCGTATGAGCGAGCCCATGTTTCGTCCATAGCGACGATTCGTCCAAGAAAGTCGTCATCTTTCCTTTGGTACCGGTCCAACAAGGCCTGTGCGACTGCATAGCGGTGCCATTGTAAAACCTTGGAAATTTCATGGGGTATCCAAAGCCCTGTAATTTTGCGGTAACCCAGAATGTCTTGCAGATTGTGGAGCACAGTTTTGCGACATACTCCTACTTCCGCTGCTAACTCACGCGCAGTCCATCGGCGATCAGCATCCAACAGGGAAGCAAGGAGTTGAACTGTGTTGTCCTCCACGCGGGGTCGTCCTGTAGGGAGGTTGTCCTGAACGGCATCCCTGCCTTCCCGGAACGCTTTAACCCATCGTGCCACTGTGCGATATGGCAACTCTGCATCGGCACATGCTTCATGCAGTCCCTGAAAACATTCTTGTGCACTACGACCTCGTGTCACTTCAATTTTGATCCAGGAACGTTGCTCTAGTTTTGTAAACGTGGTCTTAGGGCTCTCGCACTATCCCTATGAAAGTCAACGTTCTACACATTGCAGTAGATTGACAGAGTACTATTGCCGCAGGCTGTACTAACTCATCTAACAGTCCTTGTTCCAGTGGCGTCTCCTGGGGTGTGCGGGTCGTGCGCCAACGCCCAAATAAAATTAGGAAATTATGGTATTATTCTTTAATCCGTATAAAGTACATTACATCAGTGTTTTCTTTAATAATGATTATTAACGCTTCACCTGAACTGCTACTGCTATCTATCGTCTAGCGGCCTAGCCTAGCAGTATGAAACGCGCTAAACTTTGCCATGGCGTTGCAACGAGTTACTTGCTGAACCCTCGCTGTAAGAGACTCATTGCGCATGCGCCCTCACACTCTCCCTGGTATTTTAGCTCCTCAGGACGTTGAAATTACTTCCAACGCCACACGCCAGTACCGGCATGAGCAGCTATCGCTGATGTTGCGTATGTTGCGGTATATATCGTTTTAAGATGGCTAGTGAAAGCGTTGTACAAAAACTATTACATAGTCCTTTTCATCGCTTCCTTACGCACAGAAAAAACAAGTTATTGACAGCGGGAGACCATGTCCTAATTTAATAATATCAACGTCTGTAAAGGGCAAATGTGGTGCTACTGGAACTGGAAGGGGGTTCGAGAGACATTTTCGTAAAGAGCTATATGAGATTTCAAACTGGCTTTGCGCTGTGATGTAGTGAACAGATTTTATTGTTGGACATGTTTGTTATTCTCAACAAAGAAAACTGTTTGGAATCAGCAAGGGTATGGTGATTTAAATCACCTCAATACTACTGTGAAGAAACATGGTGAGTCAGAAATTCATCTCGCTAGTTTTTTAACGTTCAACAGATTTATTGCATCCCCTACTAGAATTGATGTTCTTCTGGATTCTCAACGAAAGGTTGAAATAGAACTGCATAACGAAAAGTAAAAAGAACAGGGAAATATTAAAGAGATTGATTAATGCTGTTTGCTATTTAGCGAAACAGGAACAGTCATTTCGAGGCCACGAGGAAAGTTCAGAATCTATAAACAAAGGTAATTACGTGGAATTTCTTCTTGCAAGTGCAGAGTTCGATTCACCATTGAAAGAACATTTACTAACGTCTACAGTTTTCCGCGGTACTTCGGCAAGCATTCAAAATGATTTAATCAATTCAGTAGCCGATGTTCTGAGAGATGAAATCTACAACGAAATTCAGAATACGGATTTTGTGGCTATTATGCTTGATGAAACATCAGACATAAGCAATAAGTCACAGTTACCAACAGTATTTCGTTATTTTCAGTTTCACAGAAGAAAGTAGTAGAACGGTTTCTTGGGTTTCGTGACGTGAGCGCTGACAGAACTGCAGCAGCTCTTTTTGATCATGTCAATGAAATAATAGAACAATATAACTGTGGGGAAAACTAGTCGCTCAAACATATGACGGCGCTGCCGTGATGAGTAGTCACCTCAATGGACTTCAAAGCAAAGTTCTGGAAAAATATCCTAAAGCTCTCTTTGCGCACTGCTATGCTCATGTTATGAACCTAGTACTTCAACAATCATTAGAATGTAACAAGGACCTAAAAGTATTTTTTTCCGGTCTTAAATCACTGCCTACATTTTTTTCTCATTCTTCTAAGAGGTTACATGAGCTTTCAGCATTCATGTCCCGAAAGCTACCATCATTGTCTAATACCTGATGGAATTTTACCTCTAGACTTATCCATACAGTCAGTGAGAACAGAGAAGCATTGATAATGTTCTTTGAAAATGTTAAGGAAAGTGGAAACTTTGATCATATAACTGCAATGACCGCAAATGGATTTTCTAGCTTCCTCAAGGATATCCAGAACATATTTTTAATAAAGGTTCTATCTAACCTACTTGCTTTTTCGGATGTTTTGTTCACTATACTCCAGTCAAAAAATGTTGATATTTTGTATGCCAGTACTAAAATTACAGCATTTCAACAGCAGCTGCAAAAGGAAAGAGAGAATTTCGAAGCAGTATGGTCTTCTATTCATGATACTGTGGAAGATGAAGAGGTGATTGAAGTAAAAAGAGGAGATTGAACACTGAGTCACAGCGAGATTATTTCAAGCGACTTTATTTCGAAATCATTGATAATGTTAGCAACCAGTTAACAATTAGATATGCATCATTTGAAAAGCTACAGTATTTTAATTTGATAAATCCAACAAAAATGGCCCACTTCAATAAAAGAGAAAACTTCCCAAATGATTTATTAAATAGAGTGCAAAATATTTATGGCAGTGTTTTCAATGTAAGCAAACTCAGAATGAACTTCACGTATGGTATGCTTCTAATGAAGGGACGGACAAAACGCCAATTCAAATTGTAAATTATCTATTGACATGAATTTAATGAGTGTATTTACGGAAATATACAAATTAGCATTGCTGGTCTCTACAATTCCTTGCACTACGTCATCTGTGGAGAGGTCATTCTCATCATTGAAGAGGATCCACACCTACTGCCGCTCCACTCAAACACACAACCGGATGACTAACTTAAGCCTTATCTCAATCGAGAAGGAATTACTTGCCAGCTTACGAGAGGACAAATCCAGGTTCTACGAAGCAGTAATCAAGAAATTCTTGCAGAAGGAAAGGAGAGTGGATTTCGAATTCAAATAACTGTGAGTAACGAGACAGCTTCAGTGCTTTTGGTTTTCAATTAATTATACTTATATGTTGTTTAGATTTATCTTAATCGATGTTTACTCTGTCAGCTTGATTCAATTTTACTGATGTTTAAAAATTTACGCTAATTACCTTTATGAATGACTTTCCTATTATTTGTTCACAAAAAAAATATGAGGGAATGTGTAAAGGTTAATAGAGTATGTTTTATTTAATTTTTTTCTTTGCCAACGCCTTAAGATCAAAGTCAGGAGACGCCACTGCCTTGTTCATGTCCACACACCTGGCAGCTCTCAAACGCACCATCGTCACGTGACAGCAGTGTTGCCATAACTTTTATCCAAACTATGTAGTCTATTATACTTATTTAAAATTATAAATAATATTGTTGAACTATATTTGCTGTTATTACAAAGATTAGTAATCGTGACTTAGTTTTACCACTAACATTAAACATGTTCTTTGTCAGTATATATATATATATATATATATATATATATATATATATATATATATATATATAACAAGTATAAATGAAATGAAGTCCACTTGCATTGTTTACACTGTTTTGAAATTCATACTGAAATGCAGGTACTTATTTTTTTCAGAAAAAACACCTATTTGAAATAGATCAGAGGGACGAGTGTTTTTGTTATTTACGCCTGCATATTTCTTTAATACCGGGTTTAATGTTGGAAAGTTAAAGTCTCATGTCCGGTTCTGCATCAGTCTATTTCGGTATTTAGTTTTGATAGACGTATACACTGAAAACCCAGTTTCACATAGGTAAGTACTTACAACAGGAAGTAGAATTGTGATAGCTTTCTTTGATAAAACTAAGTGCTCTCTTCTCAGGCTGTGCCAAAAATCCACCACACTGAAATTTTTACATTGAGGTTGCAGGGATGAATCAGACGTCACTTCCAGTAATGTTTCATATCCTTCAGAAGCGAGGGAAGAAGGTTTTTTCTTTGATATCAAATGGATTTTTGATTCACAAGTTTTGAGAATTGTTTTCAGTTTCCTGTTCTGGAAAATACTGCTCTACAGTGTGGCGCATATTCTCCAAATGCTTTGCAAATTCTTCATTGATTTCATCAAGTTCTCGGAGAGTTTCTTCGTTTTCCTCACGGAAATCTTTCAAAGCAGGGAAGCTCTCAAATTCACGGCCGGCTAGACTTCTCATCCAGAGCTGCAATTTTTCATGAAAGCCCTGATTTTATTTTCTGCATTGAATATATTAGCACAAAAATTCTGCTAAATGGGCAAATCTCAAGAGCCAATGATTGTCACTCAAACGATCGTCCAACTCGAAATGGTGATCAATAAAAAAGCCATCACCTCACCTTTAGTTCGAAGAGTCTACCTAAATTTTTTCCACGAGAAACTTATCTCACTTCTGTATAGAGAAGCAGAGATTTATGAACGCTTCCCATGTCGTCACAATTTATTTTGAAGAGTCTTGAATTTAGTTTTCTGGACTTGATAAAATTAATGATTTTACTGCTTCATTAAGAACATTTTTAGGGACACTGGAATTTTTGATATGGCCAAAGCTTGACGGTGCAAAATACAAGGACTGATTAGGCAATTTTTTGGAACTGACTTTTTGCACGATACTGCACCAACTGTTTTCCCAACCATTGCCTTTGCACCATCCGTGCAGACATGAACACAATTGTCCCAGGGTATATGATTTTCTTCAAAGTACTCACTAACAAGTCTGAAAATTTCAGATCCTGTTGCATTATTTGGCAGTGGTTTAAGTATTAGCATATCTTCTTCAATAGCACCTTCATAATGTTAACGGACAAACACTAGAACAACTGCCAGATCTGCTACATCATTTGACTCGTCTATCTCTAGTGCAAATTGACATGATCTCAGCCGACGGTTTAATTCTTCCTTGACGTAAGCTGCCATATCTTGAATGCGACGAGCCACGGTGTCATTTGAAAGCGGCACGGAAGATAATTATTTAGCCTCCTTCTCATTGAGCATGCACTTAACCATGTCAATTGCGCAGGGTTTTATTAATTTTTTGGCTATTTTATTGGACTCACCTGCCTGGCCACTCTGTAGCTTACAATGAAAGATACCTCTGTTGCTTTTTCATTTGTACTATAAGATGACTGAGCTATGAACTTTTTGTGAATTTAGTAACGACGTTTTCTATCAAAGAAATCAATATTCTTGTCATGAAACTGAGTATGGTTTGTTTCAAAATGGCGACGTAATTTTGAAGGTGCCATCGAATTATTAGGTAAAATTCTGCCACATATTACACACTGAGGGAAATTTTTAGCATCCATGAAGTCCAAGGCTAAGTAACTCTCATTATGTTTACGTTTTTTAATTATAGGTTCATGTTATGTTTTGATATTGGCACCTTCACATTTTCAGGTGACGAGAAGCTATTTTGTAAACCTGGTGTTTCCATTTCGCCTTCATCAGACCCACATACTTGTTTAGGGATAGTTGAAATTATAGTGGCACACTTGGATGTTGATTGTTTTAATGATCCTGTTTTAAGCCACCGATCCATGATTCAGTGTCACTCTGTATTAAAAAAGTAGAGTTAGGATCGGTATCACTCTGTATAAAAATACGATGACGTAGCGCGCAATAATCGGTCTTGCCCTCTATTTACACAATTCTGAAGAAGGGATGGCAAAACTCCACAATTTTCTTTAAAACATTGGACTTTTTCGAATATTATTAAATAAACGTTGATACACAAAATTAACACATAACTCATCTTGAACTTCAAAATAATGTTCTTTCTTCTCCAAAAGAAATTTCCTGTGCTTTCTTGAAGGAACGTCAAAACAACTCTGCGAAATATCCTTCACAGAACTTTCAATTAACTTCGTATACAATTTACACCTGTGCATTATTGTTGAAAAATGTGTTAGCTGCAGACACTTAAGTTATTTCAAGCGCACCTATTATTATTATTATTATTATTATTATTATTATTATTATTATTATTATTATTATTATTATTATTTCAACAATGTGCATTAATGATTAGATTGCTGTAAACGGTACCCATTGTTGTCTGATTATTGTCAATAGAATGGCTGAATAAACAGTTCTAGTTCTGTTCTTATTCTTTTTCATGTTTTTATAACATTATATTTTAGAGATTAAAAATAAATAATTTCACATAAGGAATTGTGCGGAACCCTAAGAGTTGCTTATGGAACCCCGGGGTTCCGGGAACACACTTTGAGAAACGCTGGCCTAGAGGAAATCCTTATGATGGCATATACGAGCAGTGTAGATCGGAAAGTAACGCACAACAATTATTTTACGGAATACTATTTTGATTAGGACGTTCAAAGTTGGCATATAGTTAGTTTGAATCTTGCGCTACAGACAGCAATGATTCGATCGGATGTCATCCTGCCGGAACGAGCTGTAACTACTGAGTAAAAATGACGCGTTTTCTACCATCTAGAGCAGTAATATCAAAGCAAGCGCATTTTTCTGACCTTGACGTCGTGCGCGGGCAGCAAGCGCTAAATATGGAAAGAGGAAGGGTTGTGTATATGATTAAGCAACCTGTTGGATTAAGAAAACAGTGGTGCACAAACTTCAAACGTGAAATTTTATGTCGTAATTTTTATATGGCTTCTTTCTTTTTAATAATATCTGTATTGTCTGTAAAACAAAAGTACTAACACATTTCTTAATATTGCACTTGTGTTTTTAATCTTAATAACATAATAGAGAGTTACGAAGGAATATTCACTTATATTCCATACTAGTACAATTATTAAAAGGTAAAGGTAAAGGTGTCCCCGTAACATGCCATGAAGGCACTTGGGGGGCATGGAGGTAGAGCCCCATGCTTTCCATGACCTCGGCACTAGAATGAGGTGGTGTGGTCGGCACCACGCTCTGACCGCCTTTTACCCCCGGGAAAGACCCGGTACTCAATTTTATAGAAGGCTGAGTGAACCTTGGGGCCGTTCTGAAAGTTTGGCAACGAGAAAAATCCTGTCACCACCTGGGATCGAACCCCGGACCTTCCAGTCCGTAGCCAGCTGCTCTACCAACTGAGCTACCCGGCCGCCCAAGTGTATGAAATACATAATTCATAAAGAAAGTGATATTCCAAAGACAGAGATAGAGTATGACATGATAAGTTGGAATTGATATTGATGGTATCTTTAGCCTTACAAAAGTAATCAATAAACTAATCAAAACAATATTACAGTACAAAGCAAAGTTACCTAGGTACTGTATCTGCTTTAAGTGTAACTAATATTACATAACAAAACTCTTATCGCATTATTCTTTTAAGGTGATATTTGTGTTATGTTTTATTAAACGACGCTCGCAACTGCAGAGGTTATATCAGTGTCGCCGGATGTGCCGGAATTTTGTCCCACAGGAGTTCTTTTACATGCCAGTAAATCTACTGACATGAGCCTGTCACATTTAAGCACACTTAAATGCCATCGACCTGGCCCGGGATCGAACCCGCAACCTTGGGCACAGAAGGCCAGCGCTATACCAACTTGCCAACCAGGGCGACTAAGGTGATATTTGTGAGCAACTTCCTATCATCAGAATATTAAATTATTTTCTCGAAATCTTCTGAAGCTATAGAGCTGATATTTTTACAAGACATGGGCACATATCTTCTGCTTATGATCAGGCTTCGAGACTTTGGACCCGATACAATAAGTTTACTGTGCATGAACTATAGTTTGTTGACTCGCTGCAGGTAGATAGAGATGTGTTGAGGAAACAACGTTACTATTTAGAGTAGAGTATGGTGGTATGGGGAAGCACACACATATGTACATTCTGAAAGTAATATACATTACACAATGACAATGTCAAAAGAATGTGAAAAGCATTTTTATTCTTCTGTCTTTTATAAGCATTTGTGTTTAATTACACACAGTGTTAATGGTGGAAATAAAATGTAGCAATTTTAATTTTTCATTTATCCTATTGGTCGTCTTTAGGAAGTGCAGTTACAGTACCGAATTGCAATGTACCTACTACAAGATCAGTGGCGTGCATTCTGGGTAGGCTAGGTCTGCTGCCCCTACCCAGACAGACAGGAAGAAATTTATTAAATTTGTATTTAAAAGTAATACTGTTAATTTAAGAAAGTCTGCAGAGTCCTTAACTAATTTCAGCAAACTTTGGCTTGGCATCCTATTTTCATTTCCTTTTGGCTGGTACTGTACATCGCATTTGAATTATTGTCCGCTGTGTGCGCGCCCTCGCGTCATCTTTCGTCACTGGAGAGTTGGGCTCCCGGGGCCACAGCCTACCCGGCCCTGCAGTGAGCGTAGTGTTTCCCTTCATAGTCAGTACATTAGAACAGCTGGCGCATGCGCCCTGATTTACGTGTCTTGTCCATTGCCGTAATACGCTAGGCTGGTAGGCGCTATTGAAAGCGCTTTTGGTGATGAAATTATTGTATTATAGTGTTTATTTGAACTTCTGGTAGTAAAGCGAGTGTGTTATAGAGTTTATTTGAACAAAGTGAGGTATAACTAGTGCGATATTGTTGTAATATGGCAAAAGATCACTGTATAATTGAACAGATTTTTAAAAAGCCTTTTGGTTGTAAATCATTTAGCGAAAAGTTGAAATTATAACTGTGGGGGAAGACCAGTGCCGGCGCTTCCGAACATAAAGTTTTTACGTAAAGAAAAGAGTAGAGAATTTACGTTATTTCAGTGTGAACCAATATGTGAAAACTAATTGGCTAACCGGATGCTGTCATCTTAATAAATTATTTTGTTGGTCATGCTTATTATTTTGTAACGAACAAAGTGTGGAACAAAGAGGGTTATAATAATTTAAATAATCTCAGCAATGCCATTGTCAAACACGAACGATCGCAGTGTCATTTGCGTTTGGTTGTTCAGCTTCCTTGTTTTGGAAGTGTTCGTATTGACACCCAACTTGATCAACAATTGAAATCGGATGTGGCGCGTCACAATGAAATGGTGAAGAAGAACAGAGAAATATTGAAACGCCTAATCGACGCAACGTGCTTCTTAGCCATGCAAGAACTGCCGTTCAGAGGACATGGCGAAAGTGAAGATTCACTTAACAAAGGCAACTATATAGAACTTTTACATTTGTTGAGCAACTACGACACTACTCTTCGAGAACATCTAGAGTCGTCTACAACATTTAAGGGCACATCGAACAGAATTCAAAATGACCTGATAACTGCTATCAGTGGCGTGTTGATGGAATCTATTAAGAATGACATTTCCATGGCCCAGCATGTTGCAATTATTTTAGATGAAACATCCGATGTAAGTAACAAATCACAACTATCCACCACTCTCAGGTATGTCCATGACCAGACAGCACAGGTTCAAGAAACGTTTATTTCCTTCGTTGATGTGAGTGCAGATAGATCCGCTAATGGCTTATTTAATCATGTAATGGACATAGTGGCATCTTATGATATCAGAGACAAATTAGTTGGTCAAACATATGACGGTGCGGCAGTGATGGCTGAGAAATAAATGGACTTAAAACCAAAGTTCAAGACATTTATCCTAGAGCTCTATTTGTTCATTGTTTCAGTCATGTCCTAAATCTAGTCTTATCTCAGTCAGCTATGAGTATTAAGGAGTGCCGGATCTTTTTTCAAACATTGAATGGACTAAGTAGCTTCTTCTCCAAGTCTACAAAACGCACACATGCTCTTACTGAATATTCCAACAGAATAGTTCCAAGAAATGCACCCACAAGATGGAATTTCTCTTCCAGAATAGTCAATGTTGTAAAGGAGAACCGTGAATTGCTGGTGGACTTTTTAAAAATATACTCAGCAACTCATCAGACTGGGAAAGTGAAACTGTTGCTCTTGCGCGTGGATATTTGTCTTTCCTTTCAGAGTTTGAGACCAAATTTCTTCTAAATGTGTTATCAAAGATCTTTGCATACACTGACATTCTGTACAACATTCTTCAAACGAAGCATTTGGATATTCTGTATTGTGTAGAAAAGGTTAATGAAACAAAACGTATTGTTCTACATGATAGAGAGATTTGATGCATTATGGAGTGATGTTTGTAATGAAGTCGAATGTGAAGAAGTGCAGCGAAAAAGAAAATGCCTGGAAAATGATGTCATAAAATACAGGAGAATATTTTTTTGAAATAATAGACAATGTGACAAACCATATTACAGATAGGTTTGGAAATCTCCCTCAGTTGGAATTTATTCCATTGCTTGATCCAACGAAATTTCAGTCTTATAAATTAAATTTTCCTACTTCCGCCCTGGATGCGCTGAATGTAAAGTACAGTACAATGTTTGACATAGTCCGTCTAAAAATGAATTGACAGTCCTATATTCAATGGAGGAGTTTCGTGGAAAATACCCTCATGAACTGGTAACACATTTAAAATCAAAACAACTCCACACAGCATTTGTCGAATTGTACAAATTGACCCTACTGGTTTTGACCATACCAAGCACATCTGCATCTGCTGAGAGGTCATTTTCTGCCCTTAAGCGGATTAAATCATTTCAAAGATCAACTCAAGGGCAAGAAAGATTGAGCAGTCTAGCCTTGATGTCCATTGAGAAGAAAAAGCTGAAAGAGATCCGAAAATCCCCTACATTCCACAGCGATGTCATTGAGGAGTTTTCTAAAAGGAACGCAGAATGGAGTTCACCTTCAAGTAAATAAGGTATGATTTATTTAATTACTAATTTATTTTATCATTAGTTTCCGAAGGTTTCTGTTTTCTTACCCTCCTTCTGGCTGCTGCTCTAGTTTGATGTCAGAACTCACTAAAATTATATCAAATATCAAATTATCAATATGTTCGAGATATTGTAAGTTGTATACCTATGTAGCATGCAAACATGAAGAGCCTACCCTAATGCAATAGGATCCGCACGCCACTGTACAAGATACATTCTCAGTGTCTCAAACGTAAATCTTTTCGGTTATCTGCCAAAGTTTGTACTGTAGAAAGCTGCGCTCTACGTCGCATGACGTGACAGGAGAAAAACGAAAAAACCTAACGTCATTGCCATCTCTAAGAGATAGTCCTTTATTTTCGGGTGACTCTATGTCCACTAATTTGCTGTTTATGTTACACAATGTTCCATATCCGTTATTTTTACATAAAATTGATTTCCACTTCTGTTTCACACGTTCAGTAACCGGTGTAGTTGGTGTCTCATTAATTCTCTGCATCATTTTCTAAATTAATTTGAGGGCTTCCGGCATCTCTTGCTCTGACTTTTCTAACCGTGTAATAGTTTCAGACACAGTTTGTATGAAAACCAAATTATTCGTTAGAACCTTCAAATCCAGAGCGTTTTCCTTTGCGCGTTTGTTGGCATTCATTCTACAGTATTCCCACCCACTGTACGCTTTACCCCTATACTCAGTACGCCGTTATGCGGATTTCCCACTGAACTGCTCTATTGGGTCCGAATTCTCGAAGCCTTCTTATGATGTAACAGTAGTTGCTTTGTTAATTCATTTCCATACAAACAATTTCCATGCGAATATTTTCAAAAACTTCGATACACTATCTTCAGTAATATGTATATACGGTATATTAGATTTACGAAAACATTCTGAAAGGCTACTAAATAAATAGGCCTATATCTGAAAATTTCACTTTTCTATACGAAAAGTTGAGAAAATATTTCTTTGAATAAAAAAATCAAACTTGTGAAAAATGAGCATTAAAATTAAAACTTACATTCTTATAATGCACTTATACTTCTCAGAAAATCTAAAAATTAACATGGAGACAGTTTTAATAAGTTCTCTTCCCTTTATCTATTGAATCAGTGCTGGCCATCCCTGAATATAGCTCGACCAAGCGGCATATACCACCTCTTTCGTCTGTCTCTTTCCTTTCCGCTGTAAAGCGCTCAGGCTCTCCTGCGCTCTAAAGCGCGCTTGCTCCTGTGGGCATCAATTGACATACCTGATCTAGAGTCCTGCAAAACCGGTTTTACTAGAAGAAACTTACATAGTGCTACTGAACGCCTGGCGTTATAGGCAGTATGCGAAGTACATCTGCTTGCGTACTGCCTCAGTATTCGATTTAACGAGTACCGGTATTCGAGTTGATTCGATCTCTCTGTGGGTGGACTGCTCTGGCGTATAAAATGAAGATCACAGTGTACCATCCAGATAAACTGCGGATTATCAAGAGGAACAAACAGCAAGCAGCGTGAAACTACAGACGTTGTAAAGCGTAAATTGCAGAAAAAACTTTCGGTATCCACAAATTATTAAGGTTGTAATTTTTGCATACACTAGAAAACTGAATTATAATATTACAATAATAATACATTTTTAAAAAGCAGTAAACTCAATCAATAGTAAAACTAAAACAAAAATACTGTATATCTTCTGAAACATACTACAACCAATGCTTTTAGTAGTTTACTATGACAAAAGGCTAGCAACTAATTTTCGAGCAATTGAACTCTCAATGAGTTGTCAATCATCTGGCCACTGTAGAAAAGTCGAACCACAGCTATGACAAATACTATCTATGGCCCACTTTGACATGCTTGACCTAGAGAGACAGACCTGAGTTCGTTGACGTCTTACATCTGTATTACAAGAAGAAAAAGCAGTGTGCAACTAGCGGCGATGTTGCCAGGCAGCTGAAACTTCCAACTCAATTGTCTAATAACCGTGCATTTAATCACAAAACATAATATAGATATCCTATTCATTTAAGTGAACCTTATCGCCCGTTCAATCTACAGGGTTATTTCACTTCTACTCTGTATATGAATAGCTACTGTTTTGGAGGAATGCATTTAGAGTTATAATGAAATGTAGGCCTATATAGTTATTTAATTTTGTTTTGTGATTAATTTTAATTCTATTTTGTATGCATTTACTTATTGTATCTCACATTATACATTATGCTTATTTCATTTTCTACATACTAAATTGGTGGAAAGATTACCAAACAACTGTAGCCTCTCTAGCAACACTTGTGAAACGAATTTTGGCCATTCCATGAATAAATGTTTCCACCGAGCGTAACTTTAGTAAAACAGATTTATTAATAAATAAACAAGAAGTCAACTCTGACCATGTAGTCTACAGTATGATAATAGGTCCTAATAAAATAGTTCTTTGAATGCCACTTGTTTTCTCTGAAGTAGATCCTTTCTATGCAGAATGATTTGTTTCTAAATCTGGCTATTCTTTTGTTATTCGTAGTTTATAAATGCGTAAATTATACTTATTTTGTACAGAACAACAACCATTAGGAGCCAAAGTAATCGTATTGTTAAAAATAATATTACTGTTTATCTTTTTAAATTTATTTCTTAATAAATAATATCGCAACTGCTTAGAATAATTAAAAAACATGGAACTATTGCTTTAGAGGTAGACCTATACATTTTTTTCTTTAGTTTAAAGTACAAACGTCATAATGGACTGCTTATACTTATTTGTTTTATAATGAATTGTAATTATATTTTTGAATATGTTTACATTATGATATTTCACATTATACATTACGTTTATTTCCTTCGATGTCACTGTGTCCATTGTTCATTTATTTGTTACTAGTGAAATTACTGCAAGTTCGAAATACAAAAATAAATGTATTAAAGTGTCAAATTATTTGTATTCCTATTTGAAGCAAACATATTTTTGTAATTAAACAAAGTAAATATCATTCAATATTATTACTCTGTCTGTATACTGAGAAAATGTTAAAGAGTTATTGTATGATGAAATGCACCTGGTGTTATTTGGAGATCGTATTTTCTTCCTCCTTCCCATTTCTTTCTGTGTGAGATTTGTATTCTAAAGAATTCGCGATCTTACATGAACTTATGTAATAACGATTATTGGGTTATACAAATCGAACAAGATTCATTCAATACATGACGAGAAAGAGTTACGACGTAATCAAATGATGAAGTTATGACATATACTGTTTAACACTGGTATAGAAAAACGCCAGCTATAAAGCGTTTCTTGGTAAGAAAAATATACATGGCTTGTGCACGTCTTGTTCTGTGTAAAATTATACCATTGTTTAACATATCTATAAGCAACTTTTATTAGTAAAACTCTAAGGGTGCTATTCATAGACATTTCGCAGCACGCGCTACGAGCGTATTAAGCTAGCCCCGGCAATCCAATGGTTACTAGTACAGAATTCAAATCATATCCTATCGCTAACACTGGTTTATGAATATAAAAACGCTGATAATCCACCGAAAGCCCGCGCTAAAAATGTCTATGAATACGGCCCTTTAAAAGTTTAAAATATAAACCATACTTATAAAGTTACTGCAAGTTCAGAATAATAAAGAAAATATATGTGTTATAGTGTCGAATCAACTGTAAGAGTACTTGCAAACACTTTTTTTTTTCAATAAGACAACGTAAATTTCCTTCAATTGTTACTTCGGTTGTGTACTCGAAAAACGTCAGTTTCATGTAAGTGCGCCTGGTGTTCTGTCTACTCTGCAATACATCAGGCGTAACCGCTCGACAACCGAGTATCCGGTCCGATGTTCATTCTAGCCGGTTGTGGCTCCGACCGGTCGAATCTAAACCGGTTGTAAGCGCTGTTTTGCAGGTGTCTACTACCATTGTTCACTTGTGAAGAGGAGTGAGGTGTAGTCCGTTTTTTTTATGGGAGGGGGGGACGGAAAATTCGAGTGAAATCCACATGGAAGTATTGGAGGTGTATGGCGCTTGATTGTCTGGACCATAGCAACATCTCCAGGTGGTGCAGGTTCTTCGAATAAGTCCGCCGACGAAGCACGTTCCGGGCGACCAATGACCGCTGCAACACCACCCAATATCAGAGGCATCATTAAGGTGGCAATCATCCACTCTACAGTCCAGGCCTCGCACCATCTGACTTTCATTTCTTAGGACCAATGAAGAAATTCCTAGGAGGACAACGCTTCGGTTCGGATGAAGAAGTGAAATCAGTCTCACGCAGGTGACTATATGCCCAATAAACGGAGTTTTATGAATGAGGCGCAATGAATATGGTGTCACGATGTGAGAAATGTATTGAGAGACTTGGTTCCAATGTCGAAGAATAGGTCAAACCTATAGTTTTCTTGTGTATTATTTCATTTTGCTTACCTATGAAATACGTTGCCACAAAAATTGTTGTGCGTTACTTTTCGATCCACCCTTGTAAAATCTGTACAAAAATTAGGCTAAAGGAATTAGCGTAAACATTAATTATTTTTGGTCCTACGGAATTATCTGTTATGGTTACCAATGGTAACTAAAAAATTAGGACAAACACAATTTGCTTTAAGAGTTAAGTACTGGTATGTCTTATGAAGGAATAAATAAGCTATGAAAAATAGTCAATCTTCCTCCTCTTCCTCAAGCAACAACAATAATAGTAATAAGAATAGGTAATAATAATAATAATAATAATAATAATAATAATAATAATAATAATAATAATAATAATAATAATAATAATACTAATAAACTCTTCGCGATGCGCTCTGGTAATATTTTATTTACGACTATACTCCTGGGATAGATAGATGAGAGGACTGTGACCCATTTTCAAGTTACACACCACTTTGGCGGGACACGCTATGCATGATGTGTATCTTTGGAGAATTATGTCGTTTAGTAGAGTGAGTGTATGTGTAAGTGTTCGTGTAAGAAATAGGTGAAGATGACGAAGATGAAGAGAAAAGGGGAAACCCGGTGCCGGCATGTAGCCTACTCCTGTCGAATAGCACCAAGGGGGCCGCCAGGCTTAACGCCCACGTCCAACGGACGAATGACTATTAACAGGGACATGGCTTCTCTTCATATGCACTGCGGAGAGATTTGGGATTTAACCCAGGCATATGGGTGCACAATCGAGTGATTACAAGTTGTGTACCGACACCTCTCCTAGTCCCAAGGTAGAAATTTTGCACGAAAATCGCTGACTCCATCAGTAATCGAACCCAAGCCGGCTAGTCTGGAGGCAGACGCACACTATAGCGTAAAAATCGGGATATAAAGAATTTTTGTTTTAATATGTAGAATATAAACAATTTTTGTTTTAATATGTTATTTATTTAACGACGTTGTATCAAGAGGACAGTTACCTAGCATCAATGGAATTGGTGACATATTTCAGCGAGGATTTACTATGGAATTATCTGAAAATCCTTTTCCATTGAGGAAAATCTCGAAAGAAGACAAACCAGGTTCATAGATCAAGCCGGTAACTAAAAGGGACCATCTCAGATATTGTATGTAACTAATAAACTTTCTTCCTATTATTTTCAGAGCAGATACAGATCTATCTATATTTTTGGTACATTGTTTCAAACTATGTACATGAATAAAGGATTATTCGTAAGAAACCTTCAAAATGTTGGTTGGACAAACGATATGGCAGCAGATATGGCAGCAAGAAACAAACAAGATATTTTCTGTTAGTACCGGTATACAGTATAATAGTACATACCAGGTAGCTCACTTAATGCAATTTTTTCGTCTCCAATAATATTTTAATTCTTGCTGCTATACACATTACGACAAATGTTTCAAAAGTGATGGTCAAAACTTTAGGGTATATAGGGTTTTTCAAAAGTAATGGGTAACTTTAATTGATTATATTTTCTTCATTTTTACAGAATCTTAAAAATTCTGGCACTGGCATATTATACAAAAAATGGGATTTTTTTCATCACTACCCATTGCCATAACTTTATCATAGACGTTGTATATGTCCACCATTTTGTTCTTGTACAAGTAATAGCCTCTCTTCAATTATGTATACGTTATAGCAGCTCTAAGTTCGTGCTGTGGAATATCTGCTGCAGTATATCCAATGGAGTCCAACTCATCAATTGTAGTGACGTGTTGGCGTGCCTGGGGAAAACCCAGGAAGGAAAAATAAAGAAGATCGTATGGTTCAAGGTTTTGGTTGCCTCTAACAATAGTACTTATAACACAAGCCATCATAAACATAATAATTTAATAAACCACAAAGAAGTAGAGAGAAAGAAGCTACAAATATTATACAAATTAAGAACTGTGAAAACATAAGAATACCCCCAAGCAGGAAGTGGGGATAATAAAAGAATTTTAAATACTAAAATCTGATAAAGGCGTAAATTGCCGAGAGAGGACTAATAACTAACATTGAATGAGAAGTGAAAATACGGTACTATACACTACGAGTGATCAAACCCCCCCACATAAAGTACAGTTCTCCATGGCACACGGGCTCTGAGAAACCCCATAGGATCAACACTCCAACCTTTAGCTGACTGCCGGTGCAGGTCCGTATAGAATACCTCGTCACCGACTCAGAAACTATCACCATTAACACCACGATAGACTCGAAGAAACTGCACTGTCATCTAAAGGATGTCGGCAATCCCACGCTGTGTAGAATATAATTAACAGAGCTGGCCAATGCTCTGTTAGAGATGAAGCAGACCGCCACCGGGTCTATGTAACTGCAATATGAAAACGATGTTCTATCGGTGATGCGTCCCACGCATAACCAGAGTCGTTCCAATTCAACCAGGCGGGTCGACTCAAACCCGGCGTTGGGGAAGTACAAACAACCGACGAATCCTCCCGTGGAGGTTGGAGACTAGACGTCCTCTCTCTGACTCGCTTCGAACCCGAGTCCCGTCGCTCGAGGGCGCTCCTAGCTCCTCCAGCAGACAGTCGCCTCACTCCCTTGTTCCTCCAATCAGAGGCGAAAATGGGGTGCGTTCACAACAAAAAGGAACAATGTAGCCAACACTATCACTTAAAATCCCCCGCAACATAAACTACACCACAGTAGATTTGCTCAAGAACACACTTTCCTCCAGATAGCCTATAACCAATAATCTGCTGGGTTAATATCTGGCGATATTGCAGGCCAAATTACAGGAAAATGGATACTAATATCACGATAACCAGAACAATCAAAAGAAACTCATGGTCATGGCGACGCAAAATATCTCATTTATTGTGTAATAAGCCAGTGCTAGAATTTTTAAGATTGTCTATAAATTAAATTATATTGAAGTTCACCGATGTGGAGTAATGGTTAGCCTTCCTGACTGTGAAATGAGCGGATCTGGGTTCAAATCCTGGTCAGGACAAGTTACCTGATTGGAGTTTTTCCGAGATTTTCCCTCAACCACTCAAAGCAGAATTTCTGGGTAACGTTCGGCATTGGACCTAAGATTCATTTTGCCTTCATTAGTATCATTTCATTAATCATCTTAATAGTTATAGGTTGACTAGGAGGCAGTGGCGCCTGGTGGTGAAAATTTATGGGTGTGCACTCTTATAAAGATTGTCTAACCTTGACATAAATACATGCATACATACCTCAGCATACAGATGGAGGTTCTTCGCCGCAATTTCAGTAACATCACTTCCTTCCAAGTTCATTAGTGATATTTTCAGTCCATTTAAAAATAGTTTATGAAATGTACAACTTAAGTCTATTAATTGACGTAAAACTACAATGAAACACAATTACAAAACGCTGAATAACATTTCAATCACATCACATTTGAATCAATTTCCTGTGAATAAAGTTCATTCTTCTGTCCTTCTGTTGTGAAAATTTATCGATTACTTTCTCGTTGAAGTTCGGGATTGATCGAACAAGTTGTTTTTCAATCGACAACATCGCTAATGCAGTTAGTCTCTCTTGTGACATTGTGCTGCGGAGAAAGGTTTTAATCCTCTTTAGTGTCGAAAAACATCTCTCCGCTTCACTAGTGGTCATGGGTGTGGTAGTCAATACTTTGAGAACTTTCAGAGCTTCACTGAATATTTTCTGCAAATTATTCTGAATATTACTGTAGCAAATTAACAGCACAGGCTACATTCTGAAGTCCTCAGGCATGTAGGCCTACATTATTTCTAATTCTGTTCTTAGTTTGGAACTATCAACAAATGGATAGGCTTGACATGCTTGGAAGAGGCTTTCCTCTGGGAAATTCCTATTAAATGACATGAAATTTCCCGAAGAAAAGAGATTTGATGCCATAAGATGGCCTGTGAAGGACAAACGTTCTTCAGCTTGCACAGAAATAACATCACAAACTTCTTTAGCTGCAACTCTTCTTGAAGCTGGAGTCTCTTGACGTCTTCGTTTCGTTGAAGACGGTTCTTCTGAAATGTCGTCCACTGTATTCCTAACAGATTCCACTGCAGATTTAAATGAAGAGATTGCACTGTTCACTGTAATAGTATCTATTATTCTCTTTTGGAGCTGTTGATATAAAATATCCACATGTGGCATTATGTGGTGAAAAATTCAAGCCAAAATAGGAACACAGGCTGATCCATTTTAAAACGCAAACCTCTTGCTTGTGTGATGGTGTTTACTTGAATTTTCAATTATCTCAAGACATTCAATCAATGATTCTCTGTGTTCGTACACTGTTTCTACAGTTCTAGATTTGAAGTTCCACCTGATGTTTGAAGCTGAAGGTTTTCTTCTGCCCACAACTTCATCTAAAACGTTAACTCTTTGAGGTGAGTTGGCGAAAAACTGAGGAATTTCAGTGAGATCTGCAAAAATATACTAACTTGTGTATTTTGGCTGGTCGCTTGAGCCTTTATCAGATTTAGTTTGTGAGCATAACAATGTACGTAATGAGCGTATGGATAAATTTGTTTCACGATCTCCTGTACACCCGAATGTGCTCCACTCATCACATTAGCTCCATCATAGCTCTGTGATATAACTTTCGTCTTGTCTGAAACCACTTCTTCTAAAGCGTCTTTCACACAAGTAGCCAAAGCCTGTGCGTCATGACCGCAAGTGTTTTTGAATGTCCAGAATCTTTCAACAGGCGTTCCGTTAGAGAGCAGGTAGCGAAACACTATGACCATTTGGTATTGGGACGAAACATCTGAAGTCTCATCGGCTATTACGGAGAAGAAATCGGCTTGTTGTATTTCTGTTTTAATTTCATCTCGGTATACGTCAAGCATACATTGTAAGAGGTCATTCTGGATTTCTTTAGATGTTCCTTTAAACACTGTTGCCCTTTTTAGACGATCCTTTAATAGTGTATCCAATTCAGATGTAAAATCTATTAGTCCTCTGAAAATACCAAGGTTCACGGGAACTTCTGTCTCATCATGTCCTCTCAGGGCCAACTCGAATATCCCACAAAACTTTATGCATTCAATGATTTGTGATAGAACGTGTCGGTTCTTTGATACCTCAATGTTTTGTTGTTCTATGTTCCTCCTGAATGCACAAACAAGTTGTTGTCTGATTTCATATTTCCCTAATACCTGAAATTCTAATTCAGCATTCATATGCATTTTTGATTGCTCGTGTTTGTCCATTTTTTGTTTTAAGTGCCCTAGATCACAAAAGCCTGATTTCGTCCACGTATCACTACTTCTGCCTTTGTCACAAGCAAACATTAAGCAGGGAAAACAATATATCCTATTGGTTAGTTCACAGCCACAAGCCCACCCATACTTGCCATACACATCCTTATGAAATAAACGGTTCCTAGCCTTTCCCTTGCACATAGTCGTTTGCACTAACTTCATATTTGGAACTGGTCTTCCTTTTTCTTTAATGGTCAATTTTTCTTGCAGCGTTAGCTGGGAAAAATTAAGGTTTTTTAATTCTAGAACAGTATTCATTATGTTAACTTCTCAGATCTATAATACTGATAATAACACGCACTCAAATCTATAGGCCTAACACTGATGATAACGCGCACTCAAATACCCCACAATTCTAAACAGAAACACTCACAACCAAGATAGCCAACGTCTCGTAAAAATATAAATATTTAATTTTATATTTTCTGTCATGCGTTATTCGTTTAGTACTCTAATATTAGGCAAATTTAAATTATAACCATACAGAAATTTAAAAATTGACAAACTATGAATCAATTTTAGAGTAATGAATTTGAATTTTTTTAGTAATAATGTAATACCCGTATAGTTGGCTGGTCTGTGAATTTTAACCATGCTATGAAAGTGAATCTAACTCCCGTTTTGATGAGGATAAATATTGTTGTTAAATCAGCACGATCTTGAGTTTAAGACTGACCCTCCTCGATGTAATGTATTACTTATATATTCACAACAATACATGTTAAATATTGTAAGCGTAATCCTTCATATTACTCCATTATAATATGTTGTGAAGTTTTTCTAGCAACCATGACATACACATGTGAAACTCTGGACAAGCAATATTATCTAGGCGGCAGTGTTGAAAATTTCGTCTGCTAACTTGTGAGAGAGAGAGAGAGAGAGAGAGAGAGAGTGAGAGAGAGAGAGAGAGATGGCATACTAACCACGCATGCGCGCTACTATGAGCCAGGCAAAGAAGTGTCTCCTATCTCGGCTATACTGGCTAAATAACCTCTCTTTCCTCCCACTTCAGCCATACAACCCATACTCTGGCTACAGATTAGCAGCTGGCGAAAGACGAGGCCTGAGTCTCTACAGAGAGGAGAAACAAGCGCGGTACATTCAAATATGAAAACTGTGGGGTATATAGAGTGTTTGCTGACGCTTTAGGATATTATAATGTTATGTTTTTTATTTTTTATACAAATTAAATATTTCAACACGCTCTTGCACAAGAAAGGGTGTGCACTGTCTCCATGGCGATTACCCAGAAACCGCCACTGCTAGGAGGACAAGGCGGACGTGGTTCCAGGATCTGCTCACAAATGACATCTGCCTGCAGGAGCTGCACGTATCCAGAAAAGCTGCAGGGGCTTTAATAAACGGACTGTAGATGACTGGAGGAGTGTAGCTCCCTTGGATAGATGGCGCCTTGGTGAGTTTTTGAATCGATGGTAGCTGGCCTTCTGGCTGAAGAGCAGCAGACTCAAGCACATGAATTGCGAACAGATGCCATCGATCTGAAGAGGCTGCAGAATAACATCACAGGCAGGCGGAGGAACGGTCTCCTGTCAGAACTGGATGCTGTGGCTGAATTGATATGATGCCATCATGCAGTGAATCATGTTTGAAGAGTGATCTCAAATGGATTTCAACAATCATTTGAACATGAGGAGGTTGCACAATAAGTCTGCTGCGGTGCTTGGCTGCAGACCCTCCTCCAAAAAGAAAATAATTATAGTGAAGGAAACACGTAATGATGCAGTGGCGTAGCATGGCAATATGGTCTGGGTAGACTGTATTAAAAAAAGATCAGATTTTTTTACATTGTTTCATATAGCCTATCAATTTTGTTAGCTTGATGCTTAATAAAATGGTATACAGTAAATAATGAAATTTGAATTGACTAGTTGTAGATCTAATTATCATCATCATCAACATCATCATCATCATCATCAAGTGATCTTAGATTTTAAAATAGAATATTAATAGGATTGGGTATATCATAATTTTACAAATTATAAATTTGTTTTAAATTAGACAATGTGGTATTCAATTTTATTTTCTTGTATATAAGCTCCAAACAGCGGTTTTTCTTCTCAGCGAAAATGTCAATCACACGCTCCTTGAAGGTATGGTCACCACACATTTCACTTAATAACTGTTTTTCAATTGCCAACTTCCCTAAACAAGACAGTCTATTGTTTGCCATTGAATTTCTTAAGTAAGTTTCAATTCTTTTCAGAGTGCTCATACTACGTTCACCACTGCTGGTTGTGACAGGCAATGTCAACATCAATCACAAGAGTTTAGAGGTCTCTGTGTGTACGCATTCTAACCTATTGTCCACCAAGTAACGCAAAAGCAGAGATGGTGAGAGGTGCTTTTCTGTATCTCAGTGGCGTATACTGATTTAAGGGCCTGGGCTACCACTGACCCTATTATTACGCAAAATAGATTTTAAAATCTCTATAATAAAATTCCTTACCTATTTATATGTGAATTCCAGACGTCTTGATTGGGACGAAAATACTTTGATGACTTCGTCATTGAAATTACAGTTGGGCTGCTTGCGAAGTTTCTGTAGAAATGACTTTTCAATGGACATCAGTGCCAAGCCGGATAAACATTCTTGTGTATGAGTTGATCTACAGTAGGATTTTATTCTCTTCAACGCAGAAAATGTTCTTTCTACCGTTGCTGACGTAGCTGGTATTGTCACAATTAATGTTGCCAATTTAAGGACTTCAGGAATAACTTGGTTCAGCTGGTTTTCATATATGGCAGATAATATTTCATGGATAGGTTTGTTCGAAAAATCAAAGATTTCTGCTGAATATATTACATTTAATTCATTTTTCAAACGCACTTGATCAAAGTGACTGTTATAGGACTGAAATAATTTGTTTAGTGCCTCATTCGGGAAGTTTTCTCTATAAGCAGAAAATTTTTGAGAATTTAGAAGATGTGTGAACTGAAGCTTTCCATAATCAGAAAATCTGTCAGTAATTTCCATGTGCATACAATCTAGTATGCTGTAGTACAGCTGCCTGTATTTCAATTCATCATCTCCTTTTCTTCGCTTTAATGGTGGTTCCATTGTATTGGCTGAAGAATTTTCATTTTCCACATTACTCCATATGGACGGAAACCCACTACGTCTGAACTCGGATACAGTATTTTTTAACTTCGATATCTCTTGCAAGCAGTATGCTATGTCTAGACTTTTTGTCTGAAGAATATTGTAGAGCACATCTGTATGTGCGAACACTCTAGCATAGACTTCAAGAAGAAATATATTTTGAAACTGTGTGAAAAAATACAAATATCCTTGAGCCTGCACAATTACATCATCATCCCAGTTTTCTTCAGAGTCATTACAAATGATATTTTCAAAGAAAGTAGTCAGTTGTTCTCTGTATTCCTTCACTGTATTTACAAGCCGAGATGTAAAATTCCATCTAGTTGGTGCTACTTTTGGGAGTTTCTGTTTCATAAATTCCTTGAGTTTTTCTGATCTTTTAGGAGATTATGAGAAAAATGCAGCTAAACCCGACAGTGTTTTGAAAAAATGCGGCATTCTGGAATGGATGAAGTAGTTTGTTGCAAAACTAAATTGAGAACATGGCTGTAACAATGGACAAATAGTGCTTGAGGATACTTTTCTTGAACTTTTGTTTTTAAGCCATTAATATTTCCCGCCATAACTGAAGCACCATCGTATGTCTGTGCAATTAAGTTATTGCCGACATTGTATTCTGCTATAACACCTTCCACATGCTGAAACAAAGCAGCAGCAATTTTGTCCGAACTGACATTTGTGAATCCTATAAACCGTTCTTGAACATTGGCAGTACTATCGACGTATCTTAAAACAGTGGACAAATGAGTCTGATTAGAGCAGTCACTTGTTTCATCAACAACAATGGCCACAAAAGGTGTTTCTTCTATTTTAGATTTTATGTTCTTTATCATAACCCCACTTATAGCAAATATTAAGTCATTCTGAATTGCAGGAGAAGTACCACGAAATTCTGCTGAACTCTCAAGATGATTGCCAGTAAATGGTTAAATTCACTTAAGGAACTTAAATATTCAATATAATTTCCTCTACTGTCTGATTCCACACTCTCATTATGACCCCGAAAAGCCAATTCTTGTTTTCCTAGAAAGCAGACTGCGTTAATAAGACGCAGTAAAATCTCCCGATTTTTTTTTTCACAAGATCATTGTGTTGATTGATGTGTAGAGCTTTTTGCTTATCTAGCTGTAAATCAATTCTTATCTTCCCAAAGTTTGCAACGTTCATGCTACTACAAATGTGAGCTTTTGATTTGTCGTGTTTTAGGACTGCCGTTCGAAGGGAGTTCATATTAGAAAACCCCTCTTTTGACCACACATTAGTTTCGCGGGCTAAATAACAAACATGGCCAGCAAAATAGTTTAGACAGTTTAGAACTACCACACAACCAATTCCACTTACCATATCGTCGTGTGAATGCAAGAACTAGGTAACTGTAAATTTGCGTTTTTTAGTTACCTCTTTTATAGCATAGCAAAAATCGCACAAAATGTAATGTAAGCATTAGGTAACTGATCGAACTATACCAGCGACATCTATTTTCCAATATAACAAATAGGTAAAAGAAAACGAGACATATTCCTTAGTGCAATAAATAAGTAAATAGGCGATGTCACAAAATATGAAAAATCAAGTTACCTAGTTCTTGCATTCAAACGACGATATGATGTTGAAGTGAAATGCCGTGTGTATTCACGCTGTTTTTCTTTAGTCCATGGACAAATTTAACTCAGGAGTTGGTCTTTCCATTTTAACAATTTCAACTTTCTCGTTGTATGTACGAAGGTTAAAAGGCACTTTTAATAAACCTTCTATTACACAGTCATTTTCAACACAAACCTCTCCAGAAACTTGTTCTGCCATATTTTTCACAATATCACTTAATTGGGAAATTAAAAACTTTATAATTAACAATTAATATAACTCTTAGACACTCGACCAAATCACAAATTTAAAATACTGTACTGCAAGAACGCAATCACATTGATGAACTAGCGTACTAAGCGTATTGTTGCTTCGCGCCTATGAAGAAACCGATCACGAGAGCGGCAACTCACCCGGCCTACACTGCACGATTGAAACAGAAGGGAGAGGGGGACGGGCAGTTGTGCGACAGAACAGCGTTAGCGGAACGGTCACAGGCTACCCCTCGTAGCAGCGGTCTCTCCAGCGATGCCGCCTTGACAACTTGTTTCTTTTCTAGAGCAGAGAGCGCATATAAATCTAACGATTACCTTAATTTTAATTACTGTGGTAAAACTAATAATACAAAATTATTACATTATGTTATATTATAAACTTTTTCTTTTGTAATTTCCTTGGGCTACCGCCGGTAGCCCCGGTAGTCCGCAAAATATGCCCCTGCTGTATCTCCGTAAACATTTGCTAGTTCACCCTCAAGTTTTTTTCAGAATTGAAGAATGAGTACTATTTAATCAATTGAATTAATTTCATTTTTGGAAAATGGGTGCTATATTGTGGATATAATTTTTCATTCACTAGTTCAACGAACTGAAGCTTGGGCAAATCCTCAATCTTGTTTCTAATTGAACAACTAGAGAGTCAAATATTTCAAAGGATAGGTGTTGCAAATTTGATTTGTCACATTCACTGAACACTAGTTTTTCATTTAGTTCCTTGCTTTTATTAATGCAGTCGATGATGGTGTTCTCCTCCCTCAGTTTCTGTATATTTAATATTGTAGATTTGATTTTATTTTGACAAACCAAAATATTTGAAGTAGTTTTGCATTGTAGCATAGTAAACAAAATGTCAACAAAAACGGAGATCATTTTATACAGACAAAGAAGATAAACAAATGTAGGATCATCCAAGCACCTTTTCAATCCAGTAGCACAGTTGAATGACTCTGGATCCCACCGACTATCCGGATCATCAATAATTGTTTTGAAAATTGCATGTAATTCTTCAAAATGTGTTATTATTGTCGACACAGCTCTTGAATGAAAATTCCAACGTGTTGTATTTGCATGAGGCACCCTGAAACTCTTTTTCTGTTAAAAGAGCTGTGCGCTTAGATGATTTACTGAAGAAGCTATGAAATGCCACAAGGTCATAAATGAATATGCGCACATCCTTAATGGTCTTAAAATCATGCAATAACACAAGATATAACTGATGCGCGTAACAGTGTAGGAAGAGATCATTCAGACAAACTTGCTTAATCAGCCCTTGCATCCCTCCCTTCTCGGCAGCCATTTCCGCAGAACCATCGTATGTTTGACTGACCAATTTCGAATTAATGTCCCATTCTTTCAAGACATTTAAAATTATTTCAGACATACATTTAGCAGTTTTACCTGTAGATACATAAAAAAAAAAACTATAAACCTCTCCTCTATTCTGTCAGCTATGCAATATCGGAATATGATACTTAGCTGACTCTTGCATGAGACATCCAATGTTTCGTCCGCTTGCACATATACAAAGCAAGCTTCTTTAATTTCTCTCTGAATCTGTTCATTTAGAACTGACGTGATAATCTCAATCAGTTCATTCTGGATATCTGGTGCCTTTAAAGAAGAAGAAGAAGAAGAAGAAGAAGAAGAAGAAGAAGAAGAAGAAGAAGAAGAAGATAAGTGGTCCTTAATAAATTGTTCTTCCTGTGCAGTATAGTCTAACAATTCTAAAAAATTGCCCTTATTGTTTGACTCCGACTCTTCTCTGTGTCCCCCGAAAACTAGTTCTTGTTTTCCTAAGAAAGCTACAGCTTGAATAAGACGACCTAATATTTTGCGATTAGCAGACACATTTTCATTGTGTTTAATGGCAGACAAACGTGCAGCTTCAGATAAAACATGTTCAATTCGTGTACCCCTACCCAGTAGTTGAAATTATTCGTTATTATGAATATGTGACTCTTCATGTTTGCATGCTTTCCTTTCAATATTCTTTACACTTGGTATTCCTTCTTCACTCCATTCTTTTTCTCCTCCAAACAACAGACATACAAAGCAATACAATTTATTTTGAGTATGAATGCCGGTTAATCAATTAAATTTGTCGTACCACGATGTTTGAAACATTCGCTTTTGTCTCTTCTCATGCAAGATCATGTCAAGTTTAGGAGTTCGTCTTTTACTTTTTAATTCGCACTTTATTTCGTAAGACATGTCGAAAACGGCATTTTTAATAAATAGTAAATCAAATCGATAGAATCGTCCATACTTCCAAAAGAAATCAAAATATTTAGCTATTTAACATTTGTGCCACTTCAAACGACCACACGAACAACACACAAAACAGTCAAATCACTACTAAGCTTTGTCAGTGAACAGTGAGTGAGGGATATTGGCGTATTCAGCTGACCGTTTCCCACCCCCATTATCACTTCAAGACTAAACTCTTAAAAACAGAATCCAGTCTCAGATTCTGCGTCTTATGCCATTTATGAAAAATAAATAAACCTGTCTTCCTTCAGCGAGCAGGTCAAAATTCAATGCATAAAGCTATATAACTCACATTTTGTATGAGACTAGGAAGGTTGCAGTCTTTACTCGACTGTACTGCCGCATCAAATAATTTCAAGACTGCCTAATCACATAGTATATGAGTTGGACACTATCGTAGTTTTTTATTTGTATATATATATATATATATATATATATATATATATATATATTCGGTCAGTAGACTCAGTCTCAAAGTCTCCCATGACGCTACACCACTGTAATGATGTACATAATGAAATATTTCTTACGAAATAATGCTCGAGATACGAAGATGAAATTCATAATTTCTAACGGAAACACGATGTTTTGTAATGCAATTGTTGGGTTAATATGTCTAATAACAACTGACTAGTTTACTGGCTGTTTGAATGTCACCAGGGAGAGTAAACGTTAAAATAATCTCTGATATACTCCCCTTCCTAAGACTTAAACGTTCGTAATATTGATATCAGAATTGAAGATCGAAAGTACAGATGTTTCTTAAGATGTACCTTACCCGTATTGTTGGAAAATCGCAGAAATTTCGTCAAATGATGTGGTGTCTGCATGATCAATGTCCTGTTCATAATGTATAATGGCAAAAAATGCACTAAACAAGCTATTCCCAAATCGATGTGTGGGAAGAGGTAGTCATGTTCAGAGATTTACAGCACGATGACCTGATCTAATACTGTTAGATTTCTTTCTCTTGGGACATGTAATAATAGTGTACCAGCAGATTCCAACTGCAGTGGAAGACATGAAAGATAGTATTGCTTCCGCATGTGCTGCATAGTTCTAGAAACAGTGAGTCGATCATTGATAGAGTGTTGCAATGCAAATAATCTTGTTTTGAACACAATCTCTACAGCACCCACTGTGAGAAATGTGACAGAACACAGCAAGGATTTTCTATTTTTCCAAAATAATTACGTTTATTTTTTTATTTATGTACATTGCTTTAATGCCATCTGCATAACATGTGAAATATTGCCATAGTAAAAAACAGTGTTATCGGTACTATATATTATTACCACAGTGAGAGAAGTTGGAAAAAACTAGAGGCTACCCCAAAATTTTCTCCTAGCATACCTCGATTTAGAAAGGCGTAGGCCTATCCTCCCTCCCTTTACAACATAATTGTACTTATTTACCATATTATTTTGCAATGTTCATTGAGACTTACTTAGTACTTACAAATGGCTTTTAAGGAACCCACAGGTTCATTGCCACTCTCACATAAGCCTGCCTAAGTCCCTATCCTGTGCAAGATTAATCCAGTCTCTATCATCATGTTCCACCTCAAATCCATTTTAATATTATCCTCCCATCTACGTATTGGCCTCCCCAAAGGTTTCTTTCCCTCTGGTCTCCCAACTAACATTCTATATGCATTTCTGGATTCACCCATATGTGCTACATGCCCTGCCCATCCCACACGCCTGGATTTAATATTCCTAATTATGTCAGGTTATGAGCAAATGCTGGGTAACTTTCGGTGCTGGACCCTGGACTCATTTCACCAGCATTATCACCTTCATCTCATTCAGACGCTAAATAACCTAAGCTGTTGATAAAGCGTCGTAAAATAACCTACTAAAATAATAAAAAAAAATTATGTCAGGTGAAGAATACAATGCGTGCAGTTCTGCGTTGTGTAACTTTCTCCATTCTCCTGTAACTTCATCTCTCTTAGCCCCAAATATTTTCCTAAGAACCTTATTCTCGAACACCCATAATCTCTGTTCCTCTCTCAAAGTGAGAGTCAAAGTTTCACAACAATAAAGAACAACGGTAATATAACTGTTTTATAAATTCTAACTTTCTAATTGTTTGACAGCAGACTAGGTGACAAAAGCTTCTCAAACGAATAATAACAGGATCATTTAAGATAATGTTAAAGCTTCAAAGTGCGAATACTTAAAACAATACTTACATAACCCTATTTAAATAATAGATAATGATATTTGTCACTGACAAATATTTTAAAAGACTAAGCTCTGATGACGTAGTCACTAAATTGGCAACAAGGTACAGATCACAGCCTTCTGTACTTGAAATGCTACAGTTGTTAAGCATTCCAGGGTTGACTTATCAAATAAATGTGTCTAAATACGCAATGAACACAGTTCCAGAAGGTTGTGATTTAGATCTAAGAAGCAAACAGATAGCACTCTTTGCTGTTGAAGAATGTATAAACAATTTTTTACAGATCACATTTTTTCAATGATGGTATGTCATTTTTCACTAATGGTAGGTTTTCTGGCCATAGAAACCAGTGGCGGTATTCCATACCGACGCATATCATCTCACTTCCCTCATTGATTACCATTAATTTAGAGCAATTCCACAAAAATGTCATACTGAGGTGAATTTCTTGAAATTGATGTAGGACTATTTTTGTTGAAGAAATATGTTTCTTTATACTTTAAATTGCCTTATTTCGTAAGATAATGTTTGAAATACTCTTTCTTTTAGTCTATAACTTGCTGCAGATCTTGTCATATTCTAAACACTTAAAAAAACACGTATTGATACTTATGTTTTGTGTCACAATTTGGACGTGTAAATTTGTTTATTTCGAGCCGTCTTTTTAGTATACTATATTTTGGTCTTTCCTTGAAGTAAATTTGAAATTAGTTGAAGTATCCTAAGATCCTAAATAACTTAAAATCAATATAATTATTTGTACTGTAAATTACGGTCAGTCCGTCACAAGAAACATACAACAACTCTTCCACACAGCACAGTAATTGACAGATTAAAATTTCCTTTGGTATTCTGCGTTATTACTACATCACCAATAAAAAAGTATTAGAACATTTTCTTCTAAAGTGATTTCGTTTTCCTCTACGGCATTGTGAGTGACTGACATGTCGCTCTCTCAGCTGTTATGCTGTTCATTCTCATAGCGTACTTAGTTATTTGGAAGGCCTAGGTGAAGTTACACGTGAACTGGTGTTAAGTGTGCAGTAATTACACCTGAAAAGAGCAAAATGAGATTCAGGCAGCTCATTGGAGGAATAAGCAGGTCTCAATATCTACTGCTGTTGCCTGGTTTAAACAGGAAGGTGACAGGGAAGTTCAGAAGAAGTCCTCTGCATTAGTGTCAGGTTATGTAGCACATGACGAATATGCAGTGGATGTTTGTCTACGAAAAGTGTTTTCGGAAATTTTGACGATTCTTCCGAACATTGAGGTGGTAAAAATATTTTCATATAAAGCTGCGAGTCATTTTAAACAGAAGTATACATTGAGCAATGTGACATTGCTTGCTCGCATATTTGGATTTAACATAGAATGGAACTTCTTTCAGTCATATTATAGCTAAGGGGCCGTGGATGTGATTGGAGGCCAAGTAAAAAGGATGGCATGGATAGCTGCGAAATCGGGGAAGAAGATACAAAGCGCTACAGAATTTTGTAACATTGTGAACAATAAAAACATCCAAATTATTGTGCAGGAGGTAGCACAGATTGAGGTAGACGAAGGAAAGAAGTATCTCGAAAAACGATTTGAACATCTTGCACCTATTCCGGCAACTCATGGAGTTCATTACGTGAAAGTGTTAGATCCCTATGTCATAGAATATGCACAACCGTCTTGTGAACAATGAGTGCGAAAGATCCACAGGTTCCGCGTGTGAAAAGAAACTAAAGTTTGTTCAGATAACAAGTGACATATTGACAATGTTCCTGCAGTGCATGCTTGTTAGACTAAATAAGTGAGTCAACGAGTGCCGGGAAGTACTTCTACGTGTTTAATTCAATCTAAAAGTAGAACTCAACATTCTAATCTATTATTATGAACATAATATATAACAGCCATAGGCATGGGAAATATAAACTGTGATCTGCGTCACCTTATCGTAATCGATAAGGAGGTCAATGCCAGATTGTTAGGAACGCGCTTGAATAACGTAACATACTGTCTTACGCTGGGGAGTTGATGCCATATAGAGTGATAAGAGCTGTCAAGGTTGCTGTGACACTCTTATAGTCCTAAAATTAAACACCAATGCGTATGGCTGGTATATACAGTATTTAATTACAAAGAAAGAACTATATATGTTATTAAGTAGGCCTATGCAATATTTGTAACTGCATCATTTTGTGTCACTTAAGATGCATGGTTAAGCAAACTAATTTTTGTATCCTGAAAAACATATTATTCATTTAAATTAATCGTTATGTTAATTTACTACTTATCAAGTTTCATATTATTTTGTACTATTTACGGTTCCGTAAGTGCAACTTTATTTTAAAATTCAGAGATGTCAGTCAGTTACAGAAGGAGTCAGTCAGTTACACATCACTTTTTCGGCCATAACTCCATTACTAATCGTGCTTTTGAGGTCGTTTTCAACTTAAACTGAAGATTACAATTTCCTTTCCGAACTATATTTTACAAAATTGTATCAGGAATGACAATTCAGAGAAATCTGTGGAGAACCATGTTCACCCGATGAGAGAGTTGACATTTATGTCAGTCAGTTACACACACTTTGGACGTAAATAAATAGTATACTTTTTCTATTAAAGACGTTTATTTTGATATGTATCTTAAGTGTACACTTTCATCTATCAAATCCTACGGTGAAACAGTCTAATTTCAACTCATTATACAATTTAGGCAGACATTTTGCTGTCGAAGTGTACTGTAAATGTCAGTCAGTTACACGTGGAATTGCTCTTTAACAAATGATGTTGACCTTCATAACTTGAAAATTCTTAAAGTAAAAAAAAATCATTACATGCATCAGACGACCCCTTCGATATAATTTAATTTCTATTTTTGGGTTGCAAGGAGTATTGAAGTGTATCCCAAACCTCTCCTTCTCAAATCCCATCCTCATATTCCAATGGTTCAACCTGTTTTTAAGAAATGAGACTCTGGGGACCGAGTCAAAGCAGTATAACTGTTCCATCAAAAGTGGAGGAAATGCCACTTCAGCATGCTGATCTGCCATGGCATGCATAAGCGTCCGCTAAGAGCCCCTTCAGACGAGGCCACTTTTAGAAGCATTGCTAAAGCGTTGCCGCTTGTGAATAATGGATATAAATGGCGGCCTTCAGATGCAGCCAGTGCCACAGAATAGTGGGTGCCGTGTCTGTGGTGCAGCTAACAGACGACTGTTGTTGTACCAATTCCTTACACCACCACGACAGTATGCAGCCTATTGTCTCACGTTGTCTTTTTTTCGGATTTCATTAGTAATTCCTGCTAGAAGCTCTTCAAATGATTTCTTAAACATGCGAAAATAAGAAGAAAAAAATGTTTACAGTCATGATATAAATCATCAAATAAAGTGTGAAATAGTCTGTCTTTCCAATGGATGGATCGAGACTCTTCTTCTATTTTTACGTCTATTATTTCTCCATATAAGCAAAGTTGCCAAAAGTATATCTCCCTCTATGTTCATGTTCACTGGAAGACTGAAAAATTCTCTAAAAAAATTTAGTGTATTAAGCAGTGCTTCAAACGCTTGTTTGCAGCGTCACTATCGCTCGTTCACAACACTACTAACGCGTTTCGCAATGCCAGTAACAAGCGAATAGTAGCGCTGCTAAGTAGCTTCGTCTGAAGGAACCCTAAGTGGTGAAGAGGGGATATAAATGGTGGAGTTGTCTGACAATCCTCTCATGTTCTCGCTAATCAATGGCAGGCGTGGCCCTCCAAACAGTTTGAGGTTTGTATGTAAGTGATATAACCGCTATAACATAGAAATATGGTGACTACATTAAAACGGTTATACTTTTTGCTACTCCACTGTCCTAAATTGGAGGACAATGATAAACAATAACAATTTCTATTTTTGTACATACTATGTATAGCAACAGAGTTAAATGTTACCGGAAGTGAAAAAGTTAAATGAGCCAATTTCTATATAATAATAATAATAATAATAATAATAATAATAATAATAATAATAATAATAATAATAATAATAATAATAATAATAATAATAATAATAACAATAATAGCAATAACAATAACAATAATAACAACAATCACAATAATAATAATAATAATAATAATAATAATAATAATAATAATGTTGGATAAAAAGTAATGGCAACAGTTCGATATTTCTGACATGGCTTTATTCACAGGGATACAACATTTACGTACCTTCAATATAGTCGCCCCCCCTTATTTATTACTTTTTGCCAAATGTTTGGAAGGCGTCGCACACCATCAGCACGTCCATTTTTTGTTGATGTTCCGTATTGACCGCCCTATAGCACGAATAAGTTCATCTCTGGTGTTGTACCAGGTCCCTCACAGTGGTTCATTCAGTTTGGCGAAGACATCGTAATCACATGGACTCACATCGGGTGAGTATGGTGGATGTTCCAGAATCTCCCATTGCCAGCGACGCAAGAGGTCCTTGACAGCAGCAGCGGTGTTACTCCTTGCATTGTCATGAAGAATGATGGTGTTCTGTACCACCACGTGTCGTTTTCTCCTGAGGGCTGAACGAAGGTAGTGCTGCAGGAATCTGCAGTAGTAGTCTGCATTTACCGTCTGCCTTGGAGGTACAGCGTGGTGCAGTATTACCCCATCAATGTCATATGCCACTATGAACATCACCTTCACAGCACTTTGTGTAGGGCACACTTTCTTCGGACGAGGAGAACCGGGATGCTTCCATTCATTTGATTGGAGTTTCAAGTTTGGTTTGTACGAGTGAGCCCAGGTTTCGTCCATAGCGATGATTCGTTCAAGAAAGTCGTCACCTTCCCTTTGGTACCGGTCCAACAAGGCCTGTGCAACAGCATAGCGGTGCCATTGTTGCACCTCGGAAATTTCATGGGGTATCCAATGCGCTGTAATGCGGTAACCCAGAATGTCGTGCAGAATGTGGAGTACAATTTTGTGACATACTCCAACTTTCTCTGCTAGTGTGGCCATGTTGTCCTGTACAGCGCTCTTTGCGGTGCCACCGCGAAACACGGCAGATCTGAACTAAGCGCCCACCTTTGTAAAAATTCGTCTGCTTACAATGTTGTATAACGGAGGTAAGAACTACAAAAAAAAAAAAAACAGACAAAGAAAAAACATGCCTGTTGTGTGTGCTGCTTATAACTGCAATGTCAAAAGGAAAAAGACAACTGATATATCATATTTCATGTAAATTTTATGAAGTTAAGTCCATAGTTTTGTTAATTAGCAGCATTTTTTTCATGCATAAATGTCGAACAACGCCCGGCATAAACAAAGTAAATGGTTCACTGGTAATGTACTTAAACTAAATACGGATAAAACCACGACAATTCCATTTCAGACCCAGAGAAAAACAAATACCAATACAATATTAAAATTGTATTTCGACATCCTTTATTTCTGCTCCTTCTGTCCTTACTGCTTATAGAAGAAGACGATGAGCTGTAGCTTATAAAAAGTAGGCCTATTTCGAAGACAAACGATTAATCAAATAAATGGTTCACTAGTAATATAGTTAAACTTAATACGGATAAAACCACTACAATTCCGTTTCAAACCCAGTAATAGCAATCAAATATTAAAATTGTATTGCGACACTCGCATCCAAAATAACGCAAAACTCTGGGGTAGGTCGTACTGTTAGTATTTTGACTGGAAGGACATGAAAGAACATAATTGAGCACCCACGTGCAATAATGGGGTAAGTATGAATATATTTCGTAACTACTTACCCCATTATTGTACGTGGGTGCTTAATTATACACTAATCATAATCTGTGGTGCCACAGCCCTTCAAAGGCTCAGACAGACAAGTCAGCTGTTGGCCTCACATTCACATTTCGATAATTATACTCTACTGTAATAAAAAAAAACTGAAAGCGTGTTTGGTCATGTTTTACCCAAGTTACAAGCTTGGAGGTAAAGGTTGTTTACTTATTATATATCTTATTGTATAATAAATAGTCTTGCAACGTGTAGAGACTGGGAAAACAATTTAATAAAATCATCCGAATCATACTCGTTCATTTTATACGCAATCTTGTAGGTCGCATTTAAAAGAACCTAGGAATATTAACATTTTCTTCAGTATATTTGCTAGGACTTATTGTCATACTACATGACAATTTTGCGTTTTAAGCATTCCTTCTAGGAATAGGTCAAGTGTTTTAAATTTAGCGTACATAAGTTTAGATAAAGTTCCTAGCACGTATTTTACGAAATACTAGGTTTTTCCACTTCAGTTTAACTGATTTATGCAAACGAAATTTTGACAGCTGACGATTCTAATGTCACTTATCGCCACGCCCACTTTGTTTTGGGCGCATAAGTTCATGGTGGACGGTCGTTCAATTTTTTTCAAACATGGCGGCGCAATGACCACTCTATATCTTTCTCTTTCTAACTCGTTGCATTTGCAGCTATATCCCTCTTTCAGAGGTAGAGCTTCTCAATTTGCGGATTTGTTTACGGGTAACCATGGCAACGAACCCTTGTTAGATGTTATATTTTATTTAACGACGCTCGCAACTGCAGAGGTTATATCAGCGTCGCCGGATGTGCCGGAATTTTGTCCCACAGGAGTTCTTTTATATGCCAGTAAATCTACTGACATGAGCCTGTCGCATTTAAGCACACTTAAATGCCATCGACCTGGCCCGGGATCGAACCCGCAACCGTAGGCATAGAAGGCCAGCGCTATACCAACTTGCTCCAACCAGGTCGACTCCTTTGTTAGATTTCTATAGATTCTGTCTGCGAGGGTACTTGAATCGCTGACAAAACATTTCTCTTGTAGCTGCAAACAGCCTCCTGGCTTGGATTTTTAGAAAGGAAAATAACGGCACGCGAATAGAATGAGATAAAATTCCATGTCTTTCTCAGTGGTCACACTTCTTTATACCTGCTAAATTTATATCATCCGATCATGGCCACAACACAAGAAGATAAAATATTTCGCTCCCACTCATTGAACCAAAATGTAAGACTGAAGCAGGTCTAAGGCACAGTTCTAATTACGGTCCAAGATTATATAATGATTTTATAAAGAGGAATCCTAAACTAAAATTATTAAACAATAAATTATTAAAAAAAAAACAAGTGCTTGAACTGTTTTTAAAATTATAATCATGTAAATTCTTACTCTTCATTTATTTTTTTCTGTCACTTTAACAATGTTGTATTCTTAACTTGGTATGTTTATGTACACTGTATGCTATGGTACCGTTGGTTTGTTTGTTTGTTTTTGTTTTTATTCTTTTTAAACTTTATGTATAATTACATTTAACAGTTTAATCACAGTTCTGATTATTATTATTATTATTATTATTATTATTATTATTATTATTATTATTATTATTATTATTTTTTTTTTTTTTTCCTCTGTTCAGTTTTCATTCTTAGTCACACCCGACCTCAAACATCTTGCTTTTTCGGGTGTGACCCAGTTACATTGTATTTATACAATAAATTGTAATATGTAGGCTATTTTACTGTGAGATTTGTAATGAATTGTAATCAATAATAAATGTTAATTTCAGTTTGTGAGACGTGTGAATAGAGTGACTGTGTTAGGCTATGTCTTGTTGCTAAAACGATATGTTAGAAAATTAAGTTAACTAAGCAGTTATTTATTTTTAGCGATAGTTTTATAATTATTTTTAAAAGTGGTGACTCAAATATTTTTATTAACAACAAGGAATATATCCTATAAACGATATAGTGTGTAGCGTGTTACAGACACCATTTTCGCGATGGACTGAGGGTGATGAAAGAGATGTATTGTTACCGGGGAAACCACCGGCGTGGCTCAGTCGGTTAAGGCGCTTGCCTGCCGGTCTGAAGTTACGCTCGGGCGCAGGTTCGATCCCCACTTGGGCTGATTAACTGGTTGGGTTTTTTCCGAGGTTTTCCCCAACTGTAAGGTGAATGTCAGGTAATCTGTGGCGAATCCTCGGCCTCATCTTGCCAAATACCATCTCGCTATCACCAATCTCATTTACGGTAATAACCTCGTAGTTGATACAGCATCGTTAAATAACCGATTAAAATAAAAAAAATGTTAGCGGGGAAACCAACACTTTTATTAATATATCGGAAAAAAGTTTAAAAGGAAAGGTGCAAGATCTTACACCAAACATTTTAAAAGTGCGTGGTACAGTGAATGTCAGTGGCTGTGCGGTAGTTCTTATTTGGAAAAATTGTTTTGTTGGCCCTGTTTGTTAGTTGGAATAAAAAAATCGGCGTGGAACTCGGATGGATTTTGTGAAAACAGATGAAGTTTTTGTCAGTTTTTTTTTGAAAAGGCTAAAGAAAGGGGTGAATTTTCAGGACGGAAATATGTTAAGCTGTCAGAAAGTGAACTTTTTCAGAAGTACAAACAATTTATTTTTGAAATACTTGACGTCATTTTTATGAAAATTAACACTAGATATCAAGACACTAAACAGCTTCAGTTTTGCTTTTTTGCCAATACTTCCAAATTTCTTCAGTATTCAAATATTTTTCCTTCTAATGCTTTTGCCACTCTACAAAAGACTTTCTCAAATTTGTTCAAAGTAAGTCGTTTGAAAACAGAACTAGAGCTTCTCTATGCAGATCATGAGTACCAGAACATTTGAGGAGCATCATTTCAAAACGTATTATGTGCAACTTACAATTTCTTTTACACGAACGACGAAAAAACTGGATTACTCGTAAACCGGAGAAGTTTTCAAACACTACACCAAATTATTTTTAAGTGCTGGTTTCATAGTTTACAAATATGACGACTTGGAACCATCAGACTTCACAGAATGAAAGATAAATAAATAGAAAGTAAGAAATTTAATTTAGTCCACTGGGGGACTTAATATGTTTTGAAACGATGCTCCTCATTTCCCCTGATACAAGCACGAAAACTTGTAAGATAAAACAAAGACGTATTGAAGAAACCTATAGGCTCTTTTTCCTTACTGTGACATAACCGTCAACAAGCGTTTCAGTGGAGCGAAGTTTTTCTGCACTCAACTGCATAAAGACAAATCTTCGCAATTTAATGGCACAAGGGAGATTAACATCATTGGCGTGCATCTCCATTCACAAGAACTTGCTACATGATCTGATTGAGAAGCAGCCATTTCATGACGACATTAGTGACAATTCTCCTTCCGTAGAGACAGACGAATCGACTTAATCTACAAAAAAATAGGTAAGTCTTACATCATGTCTCTTAATAAAAGAGCTTCACCAACTTTTGAGGTTGCGAGCCGCCACTGCTTCCCCAACATATTATTCAGCACAGTCAGATTCATGATGCAATGTTAAAACGCACCAAGTCATTGATTGTATTCTTTTTAACAAAGTAAATGTTTTAAGTTGGCATTATCATGAACCTAGTACAGTGGCAATACTGTTCCATTCTAGTCTTCCACTGAAGAAAACATTACACGCATTTATAACCTGTTTTGTGAAAAAACATCCGAAAACCACTGTGAAATATGAGATATTTCGAAATTTGTACCAAGAAAATTTCAATTATCGATCGATGTATATAGCACATGTGAAGAAAAATGGAAGCTAAACTCCAATCACCTCACCTGTGTGAATCCGTGAACGATCTGTTGCAGCTGAGCTCAATGTTCACAAGAAGAGAAGTGGTAAATTTTACAAGAAACTGAAAGCTGTTGGTGAAGAAGCAAAAAGGAAGATGATGTTGGTGAATTGGTGTTTGACTATATGCAAAACTTGCCTTTACCTCACATTCCCGTCCAGGAAATTTTTTATTTAAGGCAACTGTAAGCAAACTGCTTTTGTGTATATGATCTTAAAACCAGTCAGCTGTTTTATATGTTTATCATGAGGGAGAAGCGAAAAAGAGGAGCAATGAAGTGGCATCATTTTTGTTTGACTATATTGAAAATTCAATGATATCTGATGTGAAAAATCTGCATTTATTTTCTGACACATGCCCAGGTCAGAACCGAAACCACACAATAATAAGAATGTGTCTTGGTCTTGTTGATTCAGCATATTTGCAGACGGTGACCCACTACTTTCCAGAACGAGACATTCTTTCCTACCTTGCGATAGGATATTTGGTGTTTTTAAGACAAACCTTAAACTGGTTGATAGAATTTATACTCTTAAAGATTATGTAGAAATTCTGGCCAATTTATCAATATTTCACCAACTGGTGGCCTAAGAAGTACAAAAAGACTGTTATCTCTGAAGAAATAAAACATTTTAGCCATGGAAAAAAAAAACGCAGTTTGCCCCTAATTCTTTTAAGGAGTTTGTTTTTGATGCTAAAAAGCCAGGCATAGTGAATACCAAACCATTCATTGGTAGTAATTCTTTTAAGGAGTTTGTTTTTGACGCTGAAAAGCCAGGCATAGTGAATACCAAACCATTCATTGGTAGTAATGTAGAACATACTTTTGCCTTGAACAGAAGCGTCTGCCTGCTGTTAGTATGAACAACATTCCTAAGGCATATTCAGGTAAAGTGCTTATAAGCGCTAAGAAGATTCAAGATCTAGAAAAAGTCTATGCTTACGTGTTACACCTCAGATTCAAAGGAATTTTATGATGAAATACTGGCTTGGCCCAAGGAGTAACTCAAGTGAAGTTCAAGAAGTGAACAGAACTCGAGCAGTACAATGTATGTTGAACATATTTGTTGTTATGTCACTTTTCTCTGAAATGTATGCCTAGAAATTTGCATTTGCGTTGGTGTTAATTTTCAATAAGCTCACACTGCAATATTAATATTAACATAAGTTCAAGATGTGAACAGAACTTCAGCAGGGAAAAAATTTCTTACAATGAACAATGTTCATATAACTTTTTTATGTCATTTATTTTTTCTCTGAAGTACTATAAGTTTGTATTTGTGTTGAAGTGTTCGGTTTACTTGTAATCTCGTATTTTATTATTCACACTATGTTAAAAGAAACCAAGTCATGGTTATATAAATTCGGAAACATTAGGGATGTTTAACAATTAGGGTAGTCAAAAAATGTGTTTAATAGGCCCCTAATAAAACAACAAAACAATACTTTGTTTTACCAAATAAATTAAAATGGCAGTGTTTTTTCTCTCTCCTGAAAAGTTGTATTTTTTTACTTAGTTCCTTTTGACATTGTAGGATTCTATTGTATTATAGTGTGTATTTTTTATTTAATTAGCCTGTTTTATTTAAACTCAGTTTCTTTTTAAAATATCTTATTGTATGCATTTTTTATTTTATTTTATTGGGTTATTTTATGACGCTGTATCAACATCTGAGGTTATTTAGCGTCTGAATGATATTAAGGTGATAATGCCGGTGAAATGAGTCCGGGGTTAAACACCGAAAGTTACCCAGCATTTGCTCGTATTGGGTTGAGGGAAAACCCCGGAAAAACCTCAACCAGGTAACTATTATATGCAAAAAAAAATAAAAATTATTCCAGCAACCATTCTATTTTCAGAGCTGCAGATCAGTATAATCAAAACGGACTTTCATTTAGGGATTTCTTGTGCGTCTCAGAAGCCATTGATCCTTACACACAGCATGGAGGCACTTCGGCTGAAGTACGATGTCTTTATTTGTTCAGGTTAGTATAATATTGCATTATTTGTACCAATTTCATTATTTTGTTTTACTCAGGAGTTATTTAACAACGCTGTGTCAACTACTGGATTATTTAACATTGATGGGGGTCTGGATACCGGGAGGGGGGGGGGGAAACCCATCCGGAAAAAAAATGTTATGTTTTATTTAACGATGCTCGCATCTGCAGAGGTTATATCAGCGTCGCCGGAATTTTGTCCCGCAGTTCTTTTACATGCCAGTAAATCTACTGACATGAGCCTGTCGCATTTAAGCACACTTAAATGCCATCGACGTAGCTCGGGATCGAACCGCAACCTTGGGCATAGAAGGCCAGCGCTATACCAACTCGCCAACCAGGTCGACCCCAGCCGGATTTTTAGATATTTTTTAGACAGAGTAATATCATCATATTGATAGCCGTACAAATCTTGGATTTAAAATATCGGCATGCTAATCAATTCAAATAAATAAAAAAGAAAATGTAAATTAATGTTAGAAATATGCATAATAAAAAAAATAATAATAATCTGCAACAAGATATGGTAGTTATCAATACAATAAGAATTTATTGAAAAATAAATAATATAGAGTGATATATTATAAAGACAAATAGAGATGGTGATTGATGATGTTTAATGAAGATTTTAAAATGGTTGATGCAATTGTCTAAAGAGTCTTTTCAGGAACCTTTAATTTTCTGAGGATCTCCAATGTAAATTTGGGAATTGTTCCTCGCGCAAACATAAGTCTTGAATATCATATTTATGAGTGAGACCATCACAGCATGGAAGGTAAATAGCGTGCTTCTTTCATGTACTTGCTTTGGTTGATCTTCATTAATTTCAAATCCAATTGTTGGATCAAGAATGAGACCAGTTTTTTTTATTTCCGCCAGTAATTACGATGTCAGCACACCATGTAGATCCTTCCGTAGAAAGACATGGAACTTCCTCATATATTTCGTATTCATCATGTTACCTTAATCTGTTAGCAATTTTGAGTGAACTGTGTTATGTCAGTCAATACGCACTTTGAGTGTTTGGAAGTGAAGTGAGCTGCAGCCGTGGGTGACGCTACCATTTTATTACCCATAATTCAATACAAGGCTTCGGAAAGATCATATACAAAACCAAAGATAATAATACACAAGGTGAAAGATATTAATACATAAAGTCAACGATATTAATACAATGTTCGATCTTCCACATCCTCCCCACCCTGGTCGACCTCAAGGGGGATGACCAGCTGCACGAGGCGTACGATTCGGTGTCCATCTGGTGTGAGCAGCATCAGCGTCCTTACGTTGCCATCTCGTCCTGGTCGCAGTTCCTCGATGACAACCTTTTCCCACATGTTGCGGCGACGGACGTCTTCCTGGAGCAGGACTAAGTCTCCTACTCGTAGTTTTACTCCCTTGCCTGTAGTCTGCCGGACATAGTGATAGTTTCTCAGCTCTAGAAGGTATTCCTTTCTCCATCTTTTCAAAAAGTCTCCTTTAGCTTGTTGTAAAAGTCGGAATTCCCCTTTTAAGCTTCCATGAAGAAGTGGTTCAGGTCCGATAGGGATGTTAGTTGATTGTCGTCCGTTATGCAGGAAATTAGCGGGTGTCAAGGTAGCTGAGTCTTCATTTTGTAGTAAAGGACGTGAAATTATGGCTTCTTCTACACTAGCCAGAATGGTGTTCAGGGTTTCTTGATCTACTTGTCTGCGTCCTAATACTTTTCTAATGCAGCACTTAAGTGTGCTAAACATACGCTCCTACCATCATCCCCACCAAGCAGCACGTGGAGCGATGAACTTCCAGTGTACACCGTTAATGGCGAAGTATTGTAACGTTTTGTCTGCCAGAAAGATAGTTGACAGTTCTCTGAGCTCCTTATTGGCTGCGTGGAAGGTAGTTGCATTGTCTGAATACAACGTGTGTGGGAGACATCTACGACTGACAAATCTTTAAAATGCAAGGAGGAATTTGTCTACTGACATGTCAGAAGTAAGTTCAAGATGAATGGCTCGAATAATGGCGCAAGTGAATACTAACATATAGACTTTCTGAATAGTAGAGCCTTGCTTCGTATATAGTGGACCAGCAAAATCCAATCCAGTGATTGAAAATGGTGATGACCACTGGACGCGGTCTGCGGATAGTGGTGCTTCAGGAGCTTGCCCATATCGGTTGTTCATAAGATTGCAAGGTAAGCAAGATCGTAGGATCTTCTTTATTGCCTGTCGCGCTCGAACGATCTAAAATCGTTCTCTAATGTCAGAGAGCACGGTTCGTAATCCTTGATGATGCAACTTGACACGAGTGTGTCGGACCAGTAGAAGTGAGAAATGATGGTTACCGTTGAGTATAAGTGGGTATTTTTCATTGTTAGCTAGTTCTCGAAGTGTTGCTGACAGAGCTTATAGGCGTTTCTCGGCATTCGTGCGGTTGTCGTCCAGGAATGAGTGAGCTTTCTTTGGAAGTAGTACTACTCTTCTGCCTTCTTCTATATGAAAGGAGTCGCGAAATTGTTGTAGTATCTCTGAGTTTCTAGGGCTTAAAGATTGTGATCTTGACTCGGTGTCTTTAATGCCCATACTTTCGAGATTCCAAAATTGACGAACTTGGTTGTCGAGTACCGAAGATTCTTCTTGCAACTCCACCTTATTGACATGAACTTGGTTAATAACGAGTCCAGATCTGTTGCCACTAAGGATCCATCCGAAAATGGAGAGTATTAGAACGAGGGTAGGTGAGATACGGATTGGAGGTGTATCTTTGATCAATTTCCAATAGTGATCACCACCAATTAGTATTTCTATAGGTAGATCTAGTGAGTTATCACGGGAGTCAGCTAGTCGTATTTACCGGGTGTGCGCAAGAGAAGCAATATCTTGAGGAGTTGTCGGATGCGCAGAATAATGGTTGCTACTCTCTAGAGCAGTGATGAGTGTCGTAGTTTTGCCCCAAAAACTCTGAAGCTGAAAGCGAACCAATCGTCGTTTCTCTGGAGTGGGTTGGCTTGATTCAAAAGCACTGACGGCAATGGCGTGCGGATCCTATTGCATTAGGGTAGGCTCTTCATGTTTGCATGCTACATAGGTATACAACTTACAATATCTCGAACATATTGATAATTTGATATTTGATATAATTTTAGTGAGTTCTGACATCAAACTAGAGCAGCAGCCAGAAGGAGGGTAAGAAAACAGAAACCTTCGGAAACTAATGATAAAATAAATTAGTAATTAAATAAATCATACCTTATTTACTTGAAGGTGAACTCCATTCTGCGTTCCTTTTTAGAAAACTCCTCAATGACATCGCTGTGGAATGTAGGGGATTTTCGGATTTCTTTCAGCTTTTTCTTCTCAATGGACATCAAGGCTAGACTGCTCAATCTTTCTTGCCCTTGAGTTGATCTTTGAAATGATTTAATCCGCTTAAGGGCAGAAAATGACCTCTCAGCAGATGCAGATGTGCTTGGTATGGTCAAAACCAGTAGGGTCAATTTGTACAATTCGACAAATGCTGTGTGGAGTTGTTTTGATTTTAAATGTGTTACCAGTTCATGAGGGTATTTTCCACGAAACTCCTCCATTGAATATAGGACTGTCAATTCATTTTTAGACGGACTATGTCAAACATTGTACTGTACTTTACATTCAGCGCATCCAGGGCGGAAGTAGGAAAATTTAATTTATAAGACTGAAATTTCGTTGGATCAAGCAATGGAATAAATTCCAACTGAGGGAGATTTCCAAACCTATCTGTAATATGGTTTGTCACATTGTCTATTATTTCAAAAAATATTCTCCTGTATTTTATGACATCATTTTCCAGGCATTTTCTTTTCGCTGCACTTCTTCACATTCGACTTCATTACAAACATCACTCCATAATGCATCAAATCTCTCTCTATCATGTAGAACAATACGTTTTGTTTCATTAACCTTTTCTACACAATACAGAATATCCAAATGCTTCGTTTGAAGAATGTTGTACAGAATGTCAGTGTATGCAAAGATCTTTGATAACACATTTAGAAGAAATTTGGTCTCAAACTCTGAAAGGAAAGACAAATATCCACGCGCAAGAGCAACAGTTTCACTTTCCCAGTCTGATGAGTTGCTGAGTATATTTTTAAAAAAGTCCACCAGCAATTCACGGTTCTCCTTTACAACATTGACTATTCTGGAAGAGAAATTCCATCTTGTGGGTGCATTTCTTGGAACTATTCTGTTGGAATATTCAGTAAGAGCATGTGCGCGTTTTGTAGACTTGGAGAAGAAGCTACTTAGTCCATTCAATGTTTGAAAAAGATCCGGCACTCCTTAATACTCATAGCTGACTGAGATAAGACTAGATTTAGGACATGACTGAAACAATGAACAAATAGAGCTCTAGGATAAATGTCTTGAACTTTGGTTTTAAGTCCATTTATTTCTCCAGCCATCACTGCCGCACCGTCATATGTTTGACCAACTAATTTGTCTCTGATATCATAAGATGCCACTATGTCCATTACATGATTAAATAAGCCATTAGCGGATCTATCTGCACTCACATCAACGAAGGAAATAAACGTTTCTTGAACCTGTGCTGTCTGGTCATGGACATACCTGAGAGTGGTGGATAGTTGTGATTTGTTACTTACATCGGATGTTTCATCTAAAATAATTGCAACATGCTGGGCCATGGAAATGTCATTCTTAATAGATTCCATCAACACGCCACTGATAGCAGTTATCAGGTCATTTTGAATTCTGTTCGATGTGCCCTTAAATGTTGTAGACGACTCTAGATGTTCACGAAGAGTAGTGTCGTAGTTGCTCAACAAATGTAAAAGTTCTATATAGTTGCCTTTGTTAAGTGAATCTTCACTTTCGCCATGCCCTCTGAACGGCAGTTCTTGCATGGCTAAGAAGCACGTTGCGTCGATTAGGCGTTTCAATATTTCTCTGTTCTTCTTCACCATTTCATTGTGACGCGCCACATCCGATTTCAATTGTTGATCAAGTTGGGTGTCAATACGAACACTTCCAAAACAAGAAAGCTGAACAACCGAACGCAAATGACACTGCGATCGTTCGTGTTTGACAATGGCATTGCTGAGATTATTTAAATTATTATAACCCTCTTTGTTCCACACACTTTGTTCGTTACAAAATAATAAGCATGACCAACAAAATAATTTATTAAGATGACAGCATCCGGTTAGCCAATTATTTTTCACATATTGGTTCACACTGAAATAACGTAAATTCTCTACTCTTTTCTTTATGTAAAAACTTTAAGTTCGGAAGCGCCGGCACTGGTCTTCCCCCCACAGTTATAATTTCAACTTTTTCGCTAAATGATCTACAACCAAAAGGCTTTTTAAAAATCTGTTCAATTATACAGTGATCTTTTGCCATATTACAACAATATCGCACTAGTTATACCTCACTTTGTTCAAATAAACTCTATAACACACTCGCTTTACCACCAGAAGTTCAAATAAACACTATAATACAATAATTTCATCACCAAAAGCGCTTTCAATAGCGCCTACCAGCCTAGCGTATTACGGCAATGGACAAGACACGTAAATCAGGGCGCATGCGCCAACTGTTCTAATGTACTGACCTAGATCATATATACTAACAGATAGCTCTTTTATATAGGCTTTAGGGTTTGCAGTCGAGGCCGGCTTGATGTAGTTCAATAATCGTCAACAGATGGCACAATGACCAACACCATCACGAGACACGAACTCTGAACCGGTCTGGTCGGTCTAAATCGATTATTTCTTGCATACGAGATATTCTCGTAAGCAACGGTATGTACTGTCGACAATTGATGACCATGGATAAATATTATTGGCCTATATGACCTAGGCAAGTTCGGAACGAGGGAGTTCTAATTATAGTTGTCACGTGGGCGAAGCGGAGAGATAAGATAAAGTACGCCTTTGTATTGAATAGAATACAATGCAGAGTCTCGCGCAAAGCCAATCTACCTAGAATTTTTAGACCATGTTATAAAGTTATCGGTGGGCTAAATTATGATTCGTTATCTCTTCTGTTTTTATATATTTGTCGTGAATATTATTTATATTATCAACTGAGTGTATAACATAATTTATCCGTTAATTGATATTTCACTAATGATAAATCCAAAGAACAATGGGAAATAAGGGACTAAACACTGAAAAATAAATAAAATAAGAGAATTTGACGTTCATAATTATAATGTCGGAGTTTTGTTATACTTTACTTTGAATTATTTTAATTTGCACCACAAAAACTTATGAAAATTAATGTTAACATTACCTATTTAGTTATGATAGTAGTATATTGGAAAATTTGTGCATATAGCCTGATTACAATATATAAGTAATCCTATCCTAACCTAACCAATGGTAGTCTTGTTTATTTCAGACATGTTCGTATAATTATACAAAAACAAGAATTATCTAGTTTGCAGCCTGTGATATTGTCTCGTTTAGAGTATTATATAATATACATATTACGATATTTACTAGGTACTTTAACAATATATAGTTAATAATATTATAAAATATACAGGCCTAATCCATTACCAAGAAATAGCCCTTCCCTCACATGTTCAATACTGTTTACCTCAAAAGGCCTTCAAACCTTAAAAACTATTAGAAACTGGATTAAAATAGTCATGTTGATGTAGGCCTACAACATTACATTTTTTGTCACTACTCCTGATCCCATTCTAACAGTTTCAGGTTTTGTAATTTGTAACAATACTAACAATACTGATGGGTCATTCCATAGTCACACACGTAACATTTTCGAAGTAACTATGATCTTCACAGAATACTTAATCAAATACTTAGGAGTTCATGAAAGACACATCATTGTTTTTTAACGTAAGCATTCCAAAATATAAACAGAAAATCATAATGAAAAGGAATAATTAATAATGTAAAAAATATTAAATATTATATGGTGTGACACATGAACATTTTCTTGCCACTTAATTTATTACCAAAATGGAAAATGTTCATATTATTGTGCCAAATGTCATAAATGCATTTAATTGTTTTTGAAACAATTAAGACATTTGTGAAGTACATGTAACTGCTAAATCGCATACTTTAATAAAAATAACAGTGCCATTAACAAATAAAATATTACAAATTATATTGTGACACACGAACATTTCTGTCAAGTTGATTACTAATCTTTTCAAATGCATATAGAGATTTACCGTATACACTGTGTCTACAGTTCTTATTATACAAAGCAACACTTGATTACACTAAAGCGTCCACACCTGTGGAGTAACGGTCAGCGCGTCTGACTGCGAACCCAGGTGGCCCGGGTTCGAATCCCGGTCGGGGCAAGTTACCTGGTTGAGGTTTTTTCCGGGGTTTTCCCTCAACCCAATACGAGCAAATGCTGGGTAACTTTCGGTGCTGGACCCCGGACTCATTTCACCGGCATTATCACCTTCATATCATTCAGACGCTAAATAATTTAGATGTTGATACAGCGTCGTAAAATAACCCAATAAAAAAAATTACACTAACGTACACTTTCAGATTTAAAATATCCACGGTTGTTTACAACTATGTGGTGATATCTCCTGTGTAATGTCACGTAACAAATACATCAATATAAGCTATCCACTTTTTCTGCCATTTGTAGTATGCTTTAAATTCTTCGCCACTACAAGCTTTTGTAAATTCCTCTGCTAATCTGACGTCTTTTTTTAAATTGATTATTTAACGATGTTGTATCAACTACTAGGTTATTTAGCCTCGATGGAATTGATGATAGTGAAATGATATTTGGCGAGATGAGGTTGAGGATTCGCCATAGATTACATGACATTCACCTTACAATTGGGGAAAACCTCGGAAAAACCTCAACCAGGTAACTTGCCCCAATCAGGATTTGAACCCGGGCCCACTCATTTCACGGTCAGATGTGCCTACCATTACTCCACAGCAGTGGACCGAACATGGGTTATGTACATTAATTCTTTTGACTTTCGGTTAGCTTTCTTAAGAATACGCATAAAGAAATGTAGTGTTTTCCAGGCTATCCTTGTAATATTAGTGACTTATTTCAACCAGTTTGTTACTAAAATATATACAGTACCTAAGTGTTTACTTGTGACACTGGTGATCCATTTAATTGGTATATGAGACGAATTTAATTTTGTGTTTTACAGAAGGATACATATTGATTTACTTTTGCTCACATTGATTTTAATTTTATTTGTTGTAGTCCAGTTTTCAATAACGTCAAGCTAGTTTTGCAAGGCGGTGATATAAGATTTATCACTAATTTTTCTGTATATTATACAGTCATCCACGAATAACCTTGCCTGAGAAGTGACATTTCTAGTCAAATCCTACAATAATTTTCAGTAAATATTTTGCACCGAGAAGCTATTATACATTTAATTTTACTTCTGAGACCAGTGAAATATATGCCAATTTTATTAGAAAGGTGCATGTATAATTATCCAATAGCATGATATTATCTGCAACAAAAACTAAAGGGCATGAAAGAAAAGAAGAAAACATTAATGCTGTGGTTCTTAGAGTTCCATTAGAGTTACACGTTCATTGTCCACTGAAAGTTGTATTTCTCTATTGAAGTGTAAAAGAGAAACTCTCATAAATTATGTCAGAAACAAAGTAAGGCACCACCCAAATATGTGGGATAATTAATTTAATAATGTTATTACCGGGACTTGAAAAAGCAATCATATGTAATGGGTGGGAAAAAAATACTTTTTAATCGTGCTTCTATAGTTCGACAATGCTGACTATTCAGAGTTTTGCCTGACAGGTGAGCTACCATAAATTCCTTTAAGTCCTAGTTATTACTGAAGCCAAATGTGTGTCTCTTGTCAAGAGTCCATTTTATTTATACTTGTTAAGACATCATTCATAGACTAGTTACCGCTTTCAGTTTTGATACTACATACACTGAAATTAATCTATTATTATTCGTCCTATTTATACATTTATATTGAATGATTCGGTCTACCTTCATAACACATCTCATCAACAATACTCGATAAGAGTTGAATTAGCTTCCATGCTGCGTTGTATTTATTTTGTCATGTTCCTATAGCAGGGATATTAAATAGGAATTCTTTAAAACAGATTTATATTCACTCCTATGCCTTTATATAGAATACCAGTACATATACTGTATTTCTTAAGATTTGGTTACTTTATAAACAGTATGTTAGTGCAAGAATTCTTTTTTCATATTTAATAATTCTGGCATGTGTCAATAAATATGCTTGAGACCTCTGTCTCTCTGAATTACTCTTTACTAACTGGAAACATATTCCAAATTTATATTTTAAAAAGTATTAAAATATCCTCACAATTTAGAGCATAACAATTCCCGAAATAATCATCCTACATTAAATTATTAAGATAAAAATGATTCAATCTATCGCTTGTAACAATACCTTTATGGTCCTAATAAATTAAGAAATAATTTACATCCAACAGATTTATTTTAAAATGGCCTGCAGTTATTATTTTGAATTTTATTGTACCTTAATAAATTGAGTTAAGGTACAATAAAATTTCATCAAGTTTCAAACAAAGTAATTCCATCTTTCCAACAGGGGACAATAAATACTTAAAGTAATGCTAAACTCGAAAAACTGATTGATGCAACTTAATTTCATATTCTATACCACTAACACCAAAAAAAAAAAGTGTCCTATTCTTCATACTGATTCAAGATGAATAGTTTCTTAGTGTTTGTCCATTCCACTTTTTTTATTGTCCTTCCCATTTCTATTTCTCTCATTTTTAGTAGGTACTTCACATGTAGTATATGTTTTATTTTAATACATATAATGACCATGAAGATATTTGGATATGTCTTACAAAATTCTTGCTGAAGACCATTGTGGTAATATTCTGCCGCATCTGTAGTTTGTACATTTCGAAATTTTCGTGCTTCAGCCCAGAATTCAGGCGGGGGAGGGGAGGTTGATGTGCCAATGTAGTTTTCCAGAATATAATAATATTCAAAACATTCTCTAATAGGAGGGGCCTCTGATATTAGCTCTGCAAAAAATCTGATATCGGTACTTCTGTTGCTGGTAAATAAGAAAGAACGAAATTTAAAATTTTTAACCACTTTCGAATTTCAGGTGCTTTGTGTCTCAGCTGCTGGTTTGATATACTGTTTGTTTCCTTTAATTTTCCAGAGCAAAAACTGTCCTAAGCGAAATTTACACTCTGTAATTTTAACACTGGGAACATTTATTTTGGCAGCATTGTGTGATGCTATTTCATAATATAACAAGAGCTTTGAAATGATTAACTGCTAACTACTTACCTGGGTGAAGCGGTTCCTGTGATTTCTGAAGTGAAAACCGTTCAATTTATAAGGAATTTTTTTGTGGAGATGCATTTGATTGTATATGCAAGGTGTAAAAGTGCCTAAACTAACTGACCCCAGTGCTGTCATGGAGGCCACACGAGGCCATATATCATATGGAACCTACAATTTTTTTTAATTAATCATATGGGGAAATGAAAATTTTGTCTGTAAGGAGCCATACGGCATATGGGTGCCTAAGTTTTGTACGTGGAGATCTATACAGATCTTAGATCATCTCTTCCTGTTCCTACTGTACCTACTGTCTATTTTGTTTGATGTTCATAAACAAAAATTATCCACCTCTTCAGCACTGGAATCCAGAATTATATAAAATAATGGTTGAAAAACAAGAAGTGCTGCAAATATACACTCCAAGATTCATCGAGACAAGTGTGCATCTATGGTGGTGCTACATGGTGTATTCTTTAAATCAAACTTGTACAATTAAATTGTAAAGCAAAACAATTTCTTTACTTCTTCTTTAATATTAAAAAAAATAATTAAATGACAATTGGAGAAATAGAGAGAGGAGAGTAAAATATATTTCAAGGGAGAAAACAAGGGGTGGGGTGTATGGCCAAGAAAAAAATTACCATGACAGCACTGACCAAACCTAACCTGTTACAGACTCATGTATGTAAGGTGAATAAGCTGAGTATGAAGGAAACTACCTCAGCGCTAATTTAACTCTTATAGATGAACTATATAAAGAACTTCAAGTGTCAATATTGTCTCAAAGGTTTCTGTGTAACAAACTTCATTTAGAAATGCCCATCTGCGATTATGTTAACTGTAGAAGAAGGAAGAAATATTGTTGTCATATGAAGTTACTCAAATTTCCAATTAAGGACAAGGAAAGGCTACAAAAGTTATTTTTGATTTCTCCCTTATAAATTGAACGATTTTCACTTCAGAAATCACCGTAACTACCTCAGCACTAGTTTCAGTAATTTAAGGACCAGTATAAAGTAAATTTGATTAAAGTGAGAAAGAAATTCGTAAGGGAGGCGGTCAGGAGGGATTGAGGTTGTCTACTAATTCGCTGCAAACAACTATTATAGGCTATTTCATTTGACTAACGATGATTTGTAAATAATCTAAATCAGTACGTTTGAGAACGGATATAAAAGTGTCAGGAAAATAACAGAATTACCGTATATTGCAATTAACTCTGCATTGGCAGAGAAACCGCACAGGGTATCGTAAATCTGCTGAAAATTAGAAAATTGTGTAAAAAAAATGCATTCAGAGCGAATTTTCAAGCCTGATAATATCTCGCCCACGTTATGGACATAATTCAATACCGTAAGACTGATATGAAACGAATACTAGAACAATTTGTTAACCAAAGACGATGTTCAGTAGTTATTTAACAACATACAGAGCAAATAAAAACACAAACGCATATTCTAGTAATAGTTCAGATGAAAAGAAAATGATTAGTACGACCGCTTATTCGTAAAAAGAACACTGCCAGCTGTGTAGCCTACATGAAGCAATATATCAGGCCTACGTTATGAACACGTTGAATTTAATGTGGACCAGAAACGTAGAGTTATTATTTATCTGCTTCATATCGCATCATATAATACACTTGTAAAATGAAAACATATAGGCCTAGAAAAGAGGAAACAAGTTTGGATGGAGTTGTAATTCTTCCCCTTCCGGATAAATTTCAGAAGAGGGATACCTGCTTTTCCTTCATATTCAAAAATTGTAATCTTGTTCACACAAAATAAATTAGTGCCTTTTCGTGAGCATCATGATGTGCATTCAACAAACGCAGACAAATCTGATCTTTTTAGTATTTTGTGATAATTGTTGCTAGGAGGTATTGTATACTGAAAATTAAAAACAATTAGATTTCGTACATCAAATGATGACAGATTATATATTGAACGCAAACAACATTATATCAGCCATGTACCAAAATGTCATCTATGTGTGTCGATGAATTTGGATAAAACAAGCTTCTGTATACTACAATTTAGCGACACATCAAAGTCTTATTGTAACATAACCTCACATTACAATGAGAAAGAAATTTGGAGGTGGCATGACGTAAAAAAATCATCCCACAGTCGTATTACTCTATGTACTGTTCAGGTACTCTGCCATCTAGTGTTTGTTATTGCAAGCTCATTTCTCGACACTAGCGACGCATAGCGTCCGTTATTTTCCAGTTGCGTCTAAATTTAATATAAGCTTGATCAATCTGTTTTATATATGATCTAGGGTACTGACTATGAAGGGAAACACTACGCTCACTGCAGGGCCGGGTAGGCTGTGGCCCCGGGAGCCCAACTCTCCAGTGACGAAAGATGACGCGAGGGCGCGCACACAGCGGACAATAATTCAAATGCGATGTACAGTACCAGCCAAAAGGAAATGAAAATAGGATGCCAAGCCAAAGTTTGCTGAAATTAGTTAAGGACTCTGCAGACTTTCTTAAATTAACAGTATTACTTTTAAATACAAATTTAATAAATTTCTTCCTGTCTGTCTGGGTAGGCGCAGCAGACCTAGCCTACCCAGACTGCACGCCACTGACTGACGGTGACGTTACGTTCAGCAACAACGTCAAGATTCAGTTTGTCAACAAGGCACGTACAAATAAAACTAGACTGACTGTCTGAGTCTAAGACGCAGCGTGTCATTTTATTCAGTCCTGTTGGTCCAATAACTCGAACACGAGCTGTCTGCAAGTACGTGAAGTCTGACGATCGGGTGGCAACCTGGTTGACCGTCGTCGGTGTGAGATCTTGCGTAGTGTAGATGGAATATTGATGTGATTTCTTGCATTTCGTGCAGGAGGTTCTTCCGCATCTACTGCAGATTCTAGCTGAGTGACTACGATTGAGACACAGAAACAACGCGACGACCGTTTAAGTTTCTTTACATCTGTAACTCGCTTGCAATCCTGGGCCCAGTGTCCACGACTCTCGCAGAATACGCAGAACGGTTCCGGTGGTCGTCGTGCTCCTTTATGATGTTTAGATGATCTCGTTCCCACGTGGAAAGTGGCTGCTGTCGGAAGAAGTGCGGCGGATGTAGGTGAGTCACATCTGATTTTCTTCGTTTTGAGAGCGCTTTCGACTTCATCATTTAGGAACTCCATAAGACGGGTGATATGACCTTCAGGAAGTTGTTCTCTCTTTGCGAAGATAATCCATCGTTGGCATATATCTTCGGGAAATGCGCGAAGAATTTTGGGTGCAAGAATTTGACCGTAATTATCAATGTTCTCTCCTAGGGCTCGAAGAGCTTGTAGTCGGCGATTGCATTCTACGTACATGTGGTTTAAGGATTCAGCAGTGACTGATCTAATAGGTTTCAGATTGTCTAGAAAGTCTAAATGCGTCTAAATAATGCGATTCTTGTCGTGTCAGCTGTGACGGCGATTCCATCAACTAATCGTTTGGCTTCCCCTTCTAAGTAACCTCTCAAAAATACATGCTTATCTATTGTCGACACGGTCGGGTTTTGATCTACAGATGACTGGAACTGTTCCCAAAAGCGAGATCACACTTCAATATCGCCATAGAAAGGTTCTAGTTTAATGGTAGGTAATTTCACAGAATGAGTGACTGCAGTTGGTACTGTAATAGGTGAGTTAACGCTAAGAGCGGACGTTGATATTGCTAACCTCTCATCAGTGCATCGTGTAGCACGTTGTATGGCGCGTTTAACAGTGTCGGTGTACTCCTCACATTTGTCGGCGTCGGATTCGAACTCAGGATCTGAAAGAAGATCATGGATGGAGTCATCTAAGTGAACAAGTTTGTCCAATGTTTCTTGTAGTCTCCCGCGGTAATGTTGGTAGTCATCCAGCGATGTATTGCCGTCAAAGCCGTTTATTGTCGTGACAAATATTGCTGCGTTTGTTCTCTCGAGTACGTCGTCGCTTCAAGTTGTATAACAATGTGTCTGATTTAGAATCTGTCATCTCTCTTGTTGATCGAGCGTCTGAATGAATTCTGTGGCTGACCAATAGAAGGCGTGAAAAAATAGTTAATTTAGTTCCGTGGTCGGCCGATAGATGGCGAGCGTGTTTCACTGCCGTTGGTGTCTTGCTCGTTGCTTACGGGATTACACAAGCTGGCGCATAGCACGATCGAGAGTAGGTCTCTGTGAGTCATGACAATTTCTGCCGCTAGGTTCGCCTCTGCCCTATGAAATGATGAATATTACCATTACAAAGCATTGTGCATCGTGAAAATAGTTCGATTAATTGTGCATTACTGATTGAGTACGAATATTATAAATATGCCAAGCATATTACAGTGTTATTTGAAGTTTGTTCAGCTAAGTTATATTCGAAAATTGTCTGTGTTTTGCTATGTGAAGAACTCTGTACCAACAGTTCGTATCTTTATAGGTTAAGGTAAATGTCAAAGTTCTCTCATATAACAAGCAATGCTATGTTAAAAGTGGCGAATTGCATTTTCCGACTCTCGAATGATGTGACCCGAAATGTAAAATAATTTCATGCATTGTTTCACTTACCAAGCATTACTGATATAGGCCTAATGAAAATTTGAACGACGTGATGTAAACATTGAAGATAATGTTGTTACTGTTTTCCCTTTCTTTTAGAAAATACCGACAAAAGTAATGAATTATCTTCATGCTGTACTTATTAAGGTAATTAATGTGTATTTGTCTGTATTTTAGACCTGTGTATTGTTACGTAATTATCAGTGAATTAGGTTAGAGAACTTAACAAGGTTAGTATGAGATTAGGTAATGCACCTCAAACTGTAACTAATAATGGCTGCTTCCGAAATAGGCTGAGGTGATTATCGTGTGAAACAAATTATATCTGGAATATCTAGTTTTATTATGTACGGATACGTAAAGGTTTTTTTTTTTTTTAGCATGTGTTTGTAATTTTGTGAGGTTATGTCTAGCCTAATTTCTTTTTATTCTTGTATCATTACCAATACATTACGCGTACACGCACTAAAATACTACAGCGTTTACTATTACTATGCTCAATAGATTAATCAGTAGGCCTATAGAAATGTTTTCACCACTGCAAGAAAAATCGCGCAATAATTATACTTCTCAGTTATTGTGACGTCCGTATTTTTTTTTAAGAGAGGGAAAAGTTAGGCCTTCTTGCAAATGCGTAATTATGAATTCAAGGAAATTAAAGATAATGCAGTACCTTAATTAGTTGCAATATCTTATTTAATAACAATATTAATAATATTAGGTGAAAAGGGTAGGCTATAGTGCGTATATGTAAGATGTCAAGTTAATTTATTTCCGGAAATGTTTGGTGTATGAACTGAAGTACAGAGCAGACAGTCCCTCAGTTTATATGTAATATGTTTTAATATCAAGAATGACAGCCTTTATTGTAATATAATTGAGGAGTAGAAGTTTGGAAATTACGTCTATTGTCCATAAAATATTGTACGAAGCATTTAATAAGCAATGGTGAGTCCTTTAAATGTCCCAAATGTCAATGTCATTTAAGTGTTCTGCTATGAATATATAGGGCAGAACAGCGCCCGAGCGGCGGAATTGGCATTACGAGGGAACCACTTCAGACTCGTTTTTCAAGCTCTATGCGCCAGCTTGTATAATCTCGTAAGCAACGGTCTTGCTACCTCAACAATGGCTGAAGTAATGTAATAAAATAATAATTCCACATACTCTTAGGTTAACGTAATCTACAATCTAGAGCTAATGAGCAATATTTGTTACTTGGAGCAACCGTAACAAATATAAATGACACTCGGGAGGAAATTAAACGCAGAATAAATATGGGAAATGCGTGTTATTATTCGGTTGAGAAGCTTTTGTCATCTAGTCTTCTGTCAAAAATCTGAAAGTTAGAATTTATAAAACAGCTATATTACCGGTTGTTCTGTATAGTTGTGAAACTTGGACTCTCACTTTGAGAGAGGAACAGACATTAAGGGTGTTTGAGAATAAGGTTCTTAGGAACTATTTGGGGCTAAGAGGATGAAGTTACAGGAGAATGGAGAAAGTTATACAACGCAGAGCTGCACGCATTGTATTCTTCACCTGACATAATTAGGAAGATAAAATCCAGACGTTTGAGATGGGCAGGACATGTAGCACGTATGGGCGAATCCAGAAATGCATATAGAGGTGTTAGTTGGGAGGCCGGAGGAAAAAGACCTTTGGGGAGGCCGAGACGTAGGTGGGAAGATAATATTAAAATGGATTTCAGGGAGGTGGGATATGATGGTAGAGACTGGATTAATCTTGCTCAGGATAGGGACCAATGGCGGGCTTATGTGAGGACGGCAATGAACCTCCGGGTTCCTTAAAAGCCGGTAAGTAAGTAAGTAATGAGCAATATAAATTGGTGTTTAGTAACCCTGTCACTAATGAATGTAATACAGTACAATTTGTGATACAAAATTCTCCAACGTATCTTGTAGAAGTCTTTGCTCGGTCTTGTGCGTTGCTCAAGACGCCATGTCCGTTCTCTGTTGTTCGATGCCCGATGCAGTAAATCGTCCTCTTGGTCGCCGCGGTGTGGAACAATCTTCACGTGCACTGTATCCTTTAGATTATCCACTGTGTGTCACTTCCAATGTTGCTGTTCTTCTTTCCCGTGGTTTCGGTACCAAAATAGTGTGAGTGTTTGGAAGTGAAGTGAGCTGCGGCCGTGGGTGACGTTACCATTTTATTACCCATAATTCAATACAAGGCGTCGCAAAGATCATATAAAAACCAAAGATAATAATGCATAAGGTGAAAGATTTAATACATAAAGTCAACCAGGGGCGTATTTTGGGCTACCGGCGGTAGCCCAAGGAAATTACAAAAAGAAAAAGTTTATAATATAACATAATATAATAATTTTGTATTATTAGTTTTACCATAGTAATTAAAATTAAAGTAATTGTTAGATATATTTTGTGTAATAATAGGGTCAGCGGTAGCCCAAACCCTTTAACCAGTATACGCCACTGAAGTCAACGATATTAATACAATGTTCGATCTTCCACACGCACTAATTCGTCCTGAGGGAAGAAATCTAGCACATATGATAACATATCGTGCTCATTGCACCTCCTGCAATGGATATTGCTAAGTCTTTACCGGGGGAGATTTAACTGCAATAACATTGGTGCTCATTTTAATGGCCTCGGTCCATTGGGTACAAAATTTTCACAAAACCTTATTTTACATGAAAGAAGAATTCTGTTCTTAAATTACATATTACTGAAACAGTAATTAGGCTACATTTTCAACAAGTTTAGTTTTAAGAAAAGAGCTAGTATTGAAGGATTACTTGCTACTATATGAGTACAATGTAATAAAGTTTCCTCACTTTTCTGGCTTAGTACTGTATTTAAGTGACAAAATTTCAACATTATTAAAATTTTGGCGACTGAAGAGGGCCCTGATAAATGTTTGTGAAGATCCATAATGCCTATGGGCGCCCCTGGTATTTGTTATATTTCTGCGTCGTTACTGAACCATTACAAGTTAAGGACAATTTGTAAGGTACAATGTATTAAATGTGCAGAGAGCTGACATGACGAATTTTATTCAGTGTTCAGAAAATTATTTTTTTGTTATTTATTGCTAAATTATATTCTACCGTCAATTTGCTTTGAACCATTATTATGATAAATTTTCAATTCATAAATTTGAAAGACATCATTAATCACATAATATATACTAGGGGTTTTCAAACATTTTGCTGTCATGGATCCCCTGAGCTTCAGAAAGCAGCACACGGCTACCCTCTCGACAATTAATTTTTAATATGCAATAATGAGAGACAAAACCTCTTTCATATGTTTATTTACTGCTGATACACTTGGAAATATGAAATATGAGTTATTAAATTTATAAAAATATAAATTTTTAATATTTATCACTTGCTGTTAATTCACTTAATGATGGAAGAATCACAAACCGTAGTAAAAACAGATGTTATTAACTGGCTACTGGCATAATGTTCAGCTAAGTCAGTGAATGTATGAGCTTGCTTGGTTTCAGGCAGTTTATTCAATCTGGGTTCAAATTCTGAAATGGCAAGGCGCATCTAATTCTCGATATATATTCTTGAGCTATATTTGGACTTGAACACTGCCATGGTTGAAAATCCAGTTTCACAAAGATAAGATGTTGCGAAAGGCAGCAGAATGCGCAGGACCTTCTTACTTAAACCTGGATACTCATTCATCACGGAACTCCAAAATTCAAGCAGTTTTGAAGAAAGAAATATCATCTTCACTGTGTTGTCTGACGAAAGTTCAATAAGCTTCTCCTTTTCTGCTGTGGTGAAATGTGATAGAGGATCTGTGTTGAATGGATCCTGTGCTCTGTGTCCTGTGGAAAATAATTTTTGAAGTGGACATGAAGTTGAGACAAGTGCTGTACAAACACAGATTTGATTTCTTCATTTAATTGTAGTTTTGTTTATAATAACATGCTCAATGTAGAAAAACAATGCGCATTATATTCTTCAATATTCCTCATCCAGAGCAGTAACTTCTTTTTGAAAGCAGACACCTTGTCTGATAGCTGTAGAATGTGGGTATCGTTCCCTTGTAGAGATACATTCAGAATATTTAGTTTCTGGAAAATATCAGAAAGATATGCCAACTTGTGGACGAAGTCATTGTCAATGAATTTTTCGGCATAGGCATGATTTTCTTCTGCAAAGTATGAGTACAGTTCCTGTCTCAGTTAAAAGAACAATTACATTGCTGACGATACAAACTGAGTTGCAATAATACAGAAGAGAAGTGTGCTCATATCAACACACATTCGTGAAAAGAAAATCTAGCTTTTTTGGGGCGACTTTTTGATGTGCTCTAGGCTGCGTGTTGATCCCGGCCCAAATCGATGGCGACAGGCTCATGTCAGTAGATTTACTGGCATGTAAAAGAACTCCTTTGGGACAAAATTCTGGCATACTAGCGACGCTGATATAACCTCTGCAGCTGCGAGTGTCATTAAATAAACCATAATTTATTTTTTTTTATGTAATTTACAGTTTTTATTGCAACTGACAATACGTCGTATAACTCATTCCTGAGGTTCTTTGCAGCAAAGGACTCCTGTGAATAATGCAGTGGGTCCACAATGCATCAGGAGCTTTTTTTTTACCAATAAGAGCGTGCAGCCCACTATAACATCCTAACATGATATGAGCACCATTTGTGCATATTTCAACACGTTTCAGTCCAGTTGGTTTCCTTCCATGAACTTGTCGACAATTTCAAACAACTCGTCTGGTCTGCTCTTTCACAAAATATAAGATCTTCAAAAATGTATTGTTTTCGGTTATGAATCTCACATAACAGATCAAGTTCGCATCATTGTTGCTATCAGTTGCTTCATCCAATTGGATAGCAAATTCCCTTACCACTAAGTTCTTCAATTAATTTGCTCCTCTATATCAACAGCCATGTCAGCTATTCTATGACTGGATCGTGCTATTGGATAAAGGTATCCTTCTGAGTTTTTTAGCAGCAGATTCACTCAATCATAATCAAGACCATATCAATTGCTAAAGGCAGAATCAGTTCCTCGGCTATGGTGTGGGCAGAGACCTGCAAGAGAGCGATGCTTAACAATATCTGAGATCGGTTTTACCGAATGCTCTTCGTGTCTAATCGCTCGAGCTCGGATGGCCTGCGCTCGCTCGAGCTCGCCCGGGATCGCCCCTGTCAGAACGAGCGCTCGCTTCAACCACTGTACACGAAGCAATATGCTACAGTACTACGTAGTACAGCATTGGTAAAAATCGAATGAATTCATTTGATTATCAAAACCATTCGAAATAATATAAATATTCACAATTTCACTCGATTATTCATTGATTTTGTTTACCATACCACCGTATGAAGTTACACAAAATATGTACTCGCATAACAGAATACATATGTTCCATTTTAAGATAATGATAAGAGCTTCGAGTTCAGAATCATATGACGCAAAAAATGGAATGATAAGCCTCGAATGTTTTGTGTGGTTGTACGTACTGACTCTTCTAACAGCCCCAGTATCTGACCCTGATCTTCATTAAATTAAACACCTGACCTTGGCGATAAGAAAAAAGAGCGCTGCTCTCAGGCTATAGACCTACGTATAGAATGACTAATCAACATACTGCAATGTTATTGAACAATTCATTCATGCATTCGAATGATTTAATCCTACAATGGAATAATCACAGAAATCATTCGATTGCTTTCAACAATTATATATTTTAGTGGAAATTTAATTAAATACACATTTTTCTTTGTTTAGATTGAAAGAGCCTGAAATGATTTTCTGTATAAATATATTTAATTCCTACTCAATTTAACATTTAACTTCAAAAACAAACTGAGACAAAAATTTAATCGTAATAATATTGTAAATGCAAATGAAATGTTTGGTTATATTACTATAAAATGTATATAAAACCGAGAAATTGCATTTAATACGATAACTAAAAATGTCTGTCGAAGTATGAAATGCAAATAATAAATTAGTAGCGATATATTTTGTTTTATCTCGAACGTAATATGAACTTTACTTATATTAACTTGGGAATATTTTTATTTTTTATTTTAGTAGGTTATTTTACGACGCTTTATCAACAGCTTAGGTTATTTAGCGTCTGAATGAAATGATGATAATGCCGGTGAAATGAGTCTGGGGTCCAGCACTGAAAGTTACCCAGCATTTGCTCGTATTGGGTTGAGGGAAAACCAGATAAAACGTTAACCAGGTAACTTGCCCCGACCGGGATTCGAACTCGGGCCACCTGGTTTCGCGCTGACCGTTACTCCACAGGTGTGGACAATCCTATGAACTTTAAGGTATTCTTATCCCTTACTTCTCCGAATTTAGTCCAAGCAGAGCTAGTAACTGCTCTCCCTTTTTTCCAATTACCTGACTCTGCTGATTTAATTTTATTTTCGGCATATACTTTTTGACATCGTGTCTTGTAATCTTTTACCATCAACAGAGACGGTGTCCGGAGCCTCTGCTTGAGATCGACGTCGATACTATTGAATCATCTTCAACATTCGTTTTGATGAAACGTACTGATTAGACAAGCCTACAATTCACCTACTGCGTACTGCTACCGGAAGAGCACTCATGAACACCGAGCGCTCGTCGTCAGACCCGATCGCTCGTTGTGTTTTACTTCGTGATTTATCGGAAATATTCGTATCTGATCGTCATTCATTTCGTCAGTGCCTTCCTGGACTGATAACGATATCCCGCGCTCTCTCTGCAGCAGGTCTCATGGTGTGGGATTTCTTGCAACTGCCACACGATATGTTACTTACTGAACGAAACTAATAATGATTTTTGAGCACAGACACCTTGTTGAAAATGCACTTTTATATGTCGTTTATTCCCGTTTTGCGGGAAAAGTACTGTCGATCCTTATCTTGTAAATTGCTATATACTTCAAAATCCAGTGTTTATTAGGTACCATAATGTCTACTCCCAAAACTTTAAGATAAATGCACATTGAGGTCTTTCTTCATTACTAACAGTAGCACTGATGTGAAACCGAAGTCCAAATACCTCTCATATCATATTTGCTGTACTTCAGTTTTGGTTTCTCTCACACTAGGTTCTGTCTTGTCTAATTCATGTTTCTTACACGTACCAGTATTAAAACTTATCCATTGGGATATGCCTACTCACGAACTATTAAGACTCAAATGGAAAACAGACGTAGTGAACAAGCTTCTAAACCTCACTACACTTCTGGTGACACTGATCACTAATGCTCGCCTACTCTAGTTACAATCATGCTGAGTCATGGACGCAGTTGCCAGATTACATTTCCTATGCATCTGATGGTTATCAAGGAACTATGAAAAGAAAAAAGTTTCTCACAAGAGTAGTTTTGTTTTATTTCCAGAATATAATGCATATTTTACAATTTCACGGTACAAAAATTGAGTAAATTCTCGCGCCTCCCTTGGAAAACACTGGCGCCTTCCCTTGTATTATATCACTATATCCATGAGTTCTTGGTATCTCTTCAGACAACTTGACCTGTCATTGTATTTGGAAGACCTAATACATTTAGTGGGGACCTATTAATCAAAACATTCATAATTTTCCTTGCAAACATAAATCAGATCTCCATCTACCACCTGTTCGTCTCTGGCTGTTATAAAAAAGGAGTTATTGGTACTTATTCATGTATTATGGTCTTCACCTCCTAATTATCATAGAGCCTAGAGGCCAAGAGCAAAGGTTCAGAAAACAGAAATAACAATTCTCCATATACCTTACAAGTGATGCCTTATTGATGTCACTTACGAGGTTCAACCTGTCTTCGGACAGTTGACTAAACAATAACTCATACTTTCTACTGAAGTGATTAACGCTAAATTGAATTAATGTGCTTACTTTGTATTGTATTTTGTATAACTTTTGATTTATTCCACAGCTCAAAGCTAGAAAATACTGATGTAGATCTATGGAATACAGTAAATAAAATTACTGGAAGGGATTTTCAACCTCATGCTAAGGGACCTAAATGAGGAATTTAATTATCTGTGACTGGTTCTTCATCCAAGCCATTTGAATTTTTTCTGCAAGAATATTTGGTGTTCAATCCTTTAAGTCCAGCACTTGTGCAAGGGTCGATAAAGATCGTGGTCGAAGAGAATAACAAAGCCCCCACTTTGGCTATAGCATCTGTATCATTCAGTTTATTCAGGATTCTAGTCAATGTGATTTTTCTTCTTCCAAGTGAAATAGTCTGAAATTTAGTTCGTTTTATAAGAGTTAATACATAGGTTATCAGTCAGACTTTATTGTTATTATTTAAACTTATTTTGCCAATTCAATTCAGTGAAGGTTTTGAATGTTTATAGTGGCTATTGATAGCATAATTATTAATTTATTAGTATTTAAAGAATTGACACTAATATCACCAAATGCAACAAATTGAGCATTAATAGGTACTGTACTTCTGCATTCTTTAGAACATGGATCTCACTCTCCAGGATTTTCAGTATCGCTATCTGATTTTGCTTGCTGGAGCGATCTCAAGTTATTATGGACATCATTGCTGTTGCGCTCTACAAAAGTATACTGTAGTTTGTTACAACAATTACCTATGTGTGTATTATAGAACCACTATAAATATAATAAATGCACTATAATTCACAACTGTCATGGAATAAACTAATATAGTTATTAAATTAAGAATATGTTCTATGTTAATGTCTGGCCAACTGTATTTGCTGCATCATGTTTCCCTGCTTTAACTCAAAAACATTTTTTGTCATTATCTCGAAAAACAGTCATTTTTCTGTCATTTTAGAATTTAATAATGAATTACTGCTTACCATATCAATGATACTTAAGAAGTTATTTTTCATATTTAATGTTTAAATATTGAATAGGAAAAATTCTTGCAATATTTCAGATTAATATGCTTGCACAAATAAACAAGTAGCTATACGAAGAAACAAAATAAAAAAACTAGCTTTCCTCTAAAAGTAATCTATGAACGAATATTCGTACTGAAATAGATTTTCATTGCATCAACTGTTATAGGCCAATTGATATTTCAAATGTTTCACATTTATTGGACTTACATTTTTCAATATTATATCACGATATTCTGTTTCATTTAAAATAGCCTCGAAATGTATGGACACTACATGTTACATTGATGATGATAAATTGATAATGATAACGATGTTGATAATAATAATATATCAATAATAATAATAATAATAATAATAATAATAATAATAATACATAATAATAATAATAATATTATTGTGTATTAATAATTATTATTATTATTATTATATTATTATTTATATATTTTACTAATATTTAATGTGCTGTAGTACAGCCAGGGTTAATAACAGTTCAGCACAAGACAATTTCATAACAAGAACATTAATAATGATAGAAATTACAATAAAAGTAATATAGAAATTATTAAAATAATGATAATTATTAAGATGTTAGAGTGTGTGTTCAGCTAGGTCAGCGATTTCAACCTTTCTAATACGTGGCCACTAAAAGTGTAATTTAAAAACCCGCAGCACACTGACTAATCTTAAATCCAGTGCTTCCCAAACAGAGGAATTCTTGAGGATTTTGGAGGGAATATGTTTACTAAATGTTGGCTTCAAAGCATTACATTACTGAATGTTCACTCTTGTGAACTTACTTTTTTTACTACACTTTCCACTAGTTTTTCAATTTTGCTATGACAACCTTTGCTATTTTCATTTTCTCATAGTACTACTGGCTGAGCTTAGGAGTATTCATCAGGCTATAGTTTTCTTCTTTTCTTAATAACCGACTCACCTGTTTAAAGATTTTGGTACATTATGTCTGAGCTATCGAAACTGTTAAAAAGACACGTATAAATTTATTAAAAGTGCTGAATTATACCTAGAATTGGATTTTGCAGGTATTTCCTAAGTGTGATTTCCCAAGATTTCTAAAAATAAAATTTTCACACACATAAAATAAACTCTGTGAAAAGAGAAATGTCATCTGTTCCAGAAGAGGTCAGCTACTTGGGGCACGTAGTTACGGGACGAACAGGTGGCCACGGACCCCGGGAAGCCAAGGTCGAGGATGGCGAGCCCGGGGGACAAACAGGAGTTGCGCCCTTTTTTGGCCTCTCCCTTATTACAGAAGGTTCGTAGCGGGGACGCCAACATTGCTAAGCCTCTAACCCAGCTGACCGAGGAAAAACGAACCAGTGGACGGACGATGCAGAGTCATCCTTCCAGTCACTGAAAGAGGCGCTCTGCACTGCTCCTGTACTGGGATATCCCATCCCGGGAAAGGGGAAGTTCACGCTCGACACGGACGCTAGCAACGTAGGCATCGGCGGAGTACTTTCCGGAACAGGACGGGAAAGAGGGGGATTCCTCTTCAGCCGAACATTGCCCAAAGGGTGAAAAACTCTGCGTGCCCCCGTGAGAACTTCTTGCCTTTGTGGCACCCCTAAACATTTCCACAAATATTTGTATGGCCAGGAGTTCCATCGAGGACAGATCATTCTGCACTCACCGGGTTTGGGGTTAAGAATCTGGGGGGGCAGACCGCCCGGGGTTAACGACTGCGGGAGTAAACTTCCCCCCGAACACCGACAAGGGAAGAAACATTCCAACGCTGATCCCCTATCACGACGCCCGTCCCCGGATGGCTGAAACACTGCCTAAAAGTAGAAGGGGGGATGGCGCCCACGCAGCCCGGCAATTGCCGCCCAGCCGACCCCGGGATGGGATAACGCCGCCAAAAGGAGGGAGCAGCTGGAGGACCCAAACATTGGACAGCTATACGTGATGTGGGGTCCCCGGGCCCGAGACCAGTATGGGCCGATATCGCCAACCGTAGCACCACTTACAAGAGCTACTCCCAGTGGGGAATCCCTTTACTGTCAAGGACGGTATCCTGAAAGGATTTGGGGTCGGGCCGTGGAAGGACCCCATAGAACAACTTGTCCTGCCCAGGAACAAGGTGAAGGAAGTGCTGGAGGAGACTCATGCTGGGGTGACTGGGGGCCACCTGGGAGCCAACAGGACGCTGGACAAGTTAAGGCAGAGGGTTTTATTGGTTGCATCAGAGAACCGACACGGAACAATGGTGCCGAAGTGCGACGCCTGTGCAGCCAGTCGCGGACCCAAAGGGCCCCGGAGGGGGGCCATGCAGCATCAAGGGAGCCCTTTTTAGAGGATCGCCATCGACGTTGCTGGACCGTTCCCCGGGCACGGATCGCGGGGAAACCCCACCTGCTAGTCGCCATGGATTACTTCACAAAATGGCCAGAGGTCCGCGATTCCCAACCAAAAGGTTCGACGGTGGGCCCCCGCTGCTTGACAACTTCATCTGCCGATTCGGGGTGCCCCGGGGTTGATAGCGATAGGGGGGCAACCGAATCCCAAACCCGATGGGAGAAGTTCGAGCGTCTGGGGGGGATAAAAACCCGGGCCCTCCCCCCCACCCCAGTCCGATGGTATGGGGGAACGCTAATTCAAAACCTTGGAAGGCATCTGCGGGAAAGGGGGTGTCCAACCATCAAGACTGGGGTGCCCGAGTCGCACTGTTCCTCACCATTTCACAGGCTTCGGTCCACGATACAGCAGAGGTGACTTCCGGCAAACATGGTCTTCGGGAGAGAGCTGCGCCTGCCTGTGATCTCACTGTTTGGCGCCACCCAGCGCCGACCAGCCAGCGACTGACTATGTGGCAGAACTCACCAGAGTTGAATGGAGTTCACCAACTGGCCGAAGGCACCTCAAGTGGCAACGATGCCGAGGATGAAGGTGCGCTACGACAGATTAGCCAACTGCAAGGATTCAGGAGGCGACCTGGTGGCAAGCATATTATCTAAACCTACAGAACCAAGAAATCACAAAAGCTGCAGCGTGCCTGGTGGATCAGATGCCACGTGGTGACCCGGATCAACGACGTGGTGTACCGCATCCAGCGACCTCGAGGAAGATGATGGTGGTGCATCTGGACCGATTAGCAGCCTACCAAGGGACTGCCCGGACGAGCAGCCCTAAGGAGGAGCAATGTGACAGCGACGTGAGATTCGAACTCGGTCAGCGTCCTGCAAAGAGAGAAAATCGCGCGGAGCACTTTAGCAGAGAGAGGGATGTATTACGTCAACGCGACGAGTGTGCGCGCGCATCTGGTGCTGGTAGAGAGGAGAGGGCTCTGGATTTCTCTGGGTGCAATCTCTGGAGACGCGTGGAACCTTCGAGGCTACGTCGCTGGTTATAAGAAATTACGGTCGCGAAGGAACGTGGCAGAGTTTTCAGTTTTCCAGTCAGTGGTAAAGCCAGAGCAAGCAAGCCAGACTTGTGTGCGGAGTTCGACTCGAGTGTGCGTCCGCATCTGCGTCAGCATCCGAGAAGGCCTGAGTTCGCGTTAGTGGACCGCAGTTGGAGGGACCTGAGTTCGAGTGCAGTGGACCGCAGTTGGAGGGACCTGAGTTCGAGTACAGTGAACTGTCTCTGAAGGTCTGTGGTTCGAGATACTGTGAACTCCAGTGACTGAGAAGAAGAACTGAACTGAGAACTGATAGTTCTGATTTGTAAATAGTGCTTTGTAAATATTAGTTAAGATTAACAGTTCATTGTTGTTCGTACTAGTCCAAGTAAATTGTCATTGTCGTCAGTGGAGTGCTATAACGAATACTGTGTTGAGTGAAAATTCCAATTGTTGCCGAGAGCGTTTAAGGCGAATTGTAGAAAGGAATTATTGTTGTGAGGAATAAATTACATTGTTGTTACTAATAAAATTCACAATATAATTAATAGAAGTAATAATACTCCATTTTTGCATATTTTCAGTAATTAAATAATTAATGAAATCAGAATTTGCCAATTAATTTATAAGTTTGTATATTGATACACGAATAGGCAAGTCAAAGACACATTTCGTTTATCAAATACCTGTACCAAAAACATGTCTTTCCATAAAAATTTCCAAATGGATTTTGCAACATTATACTTGTTCCAAAGGTTGTATAATTCTTCTACTTGGTAACTATGGCTTTTTATTTCTCAGGCCAAATAAGTCAGCCAGTGTTTCTACAACATTTTCTGCTGCAAGTTTACCTAACAAGTCATAATCCCAGGAATTGAAGACCATCAGCTTAACCGAAGAAATCTAGGGCTCCTAGTAAGTGTTGTTAATTAAATTTGTGATTGTTACCAGGCTTTTCTATAGAGACAGCAAACCTATGCCGCTCTGCATAGTGGAATTGGACAACAATGAACAGGGTAAGAAGATTTTTATATAAAACAAATTCAATATGTTCTCACCAGAATAGAATATCGCTCAAAACCCTTGAAACATTCCTCAGTGTACAAGATGTCAGCGATATGGTCAGACTAAAAACTTTTGCCACCTCACCACACTGTGTGACGTGTCCTCAAAATCATCACTTTTCTGAATCACTAAACCTAAAGCCGAGCCAACATATGAGGCGCGTCCATAAAGTAACTTTCCACTCGTCCCACAGCTAGCAAACCATATGCTGCGCGAAGCAACTGTGTGTATGTGATAGAGGAATGTCCTGGCATGGTGCATGCACTAGCGGAACTTCCCAAGTGTTCTCAGTAGCTTTATTGCATTGGTTGAAGATGAACGTTCTATTCAGCTCCCGGCGCGTGAAGTGTGGTCAATGATAAAGTTTTGAATGCACAGGGCATAGCGCCGATTGAAATTGATCGTTAACTGTGCCACGTCTATGGGCAAGCAGATGGTGCATTGCTGCTGTAGACAATTTTCAGCAGGATGCCAAAATGTGCATGACGAGGAGCGCAGTGGGAGACCAACCATCATCGCAGACGACCTTGTGGAGCAACGCACCATCTGCTTGCTCATGACATTAGGCCCATAGACTTGGCACAGCTGACGATCAATTTCAATCTGTGCTATGCCCTGTGCATTCAAAACTTTATCACTGACATTTCACAGCGGGAAACTGGAATAGGAACGTTCATCTTCAACCAATGCAACGAAGCTACTGAGAGCCTCGGGAAGTTTCACTATCGCATGCGCCATGCTGAGACGATACTCTATCACAGCCACGCTGATGTTAACTTCGCAAACATATGGTTTGCTAGCTAGCTGTGGGACGGTAGGGAAAGATACTATGGACGTGCCTCATATGTAAACTGTAGAGGAGCATTCTTAGAAATTTTAAGAGTTGTAATTATTATCTTGGCTTAAAGAAAAGTCTGATTCAAATCCTCCACAGCCTAACCTTTCCTAAACTTACAGCAAATTCTCCTTCTGCCCTCGCCATCTATACCTTCTTGGCACACTCTGTATCCATTAAAACCAATGTCACCAACCCTATCTTGAACACATAATATCGTCATAACCAGGAACGGATTTATTGGACTAAAAATATATGAAATATGTAAATATAGAGTTATTTTGCTGTGCATTTTTACAAATATATTAAATATGGACTTAAAATTATAAAAAAATGACTATGTACGTTAAATATTGGTACATTTTAATCAAACTAAACAAAAAATATAATGGACGTACCTTATCTTTAGTGTAGTTTCAACAAAACACAATTTTATTGTCTTTGTTACCATCTTTCAAGGTGCTGAAAGAGTGAATCTTCTTCTTTGTCTCTGAGGATAGATTTATACTGACTAAAGAGCGTTCGACGTCACAAGAAGTACCATAATTCAATTTCACAATGTCTGCTGGGGATAAGTCCAGTTAATCTTCGGTAAGTTCACCACTCATCCACAGCAACAACCTTTTGTAAGTTCTTCATATCCAGGGTTTTGAAAGTACAAATCCACCTTAGCTCTTACCATCTGCAACTTTGCCTCTACCACGATTCAGTTGTTCCACTGTTACTGTTCTGTTTTAAAACTTTCAGATAGTGAAAGGTGCCTATTTTGGAGACTTTTGAGCGTTTTGTGATGGCAAAAGTATATGCCTGAATGTGAGCTAAGTCATTCTTCCATATTTGAATAGAAGTCTATATGTTCCTTTCAATAATCTAGTTAAAATTGGCTTTGAGTGGCAATGGAATTTCAGGGTATTTCTTTCCCTGAAATCAACAAATCTACTTTAGGAAATTGTCTCTGACCACTTCTGCCACACGATGAAATGCATACGCCACAAGTAAAATGAGTCAATTTAGGATATACAACAGATAATGCTTGTCAGCTTTGACCATATAAGCTATAGTTTTTTTTTTTTTTTTGTTAACACTTTACGAACATCACAGTAAAAGAATTCGTTCAGAATATTGTTCCTTAACAAACCGATAACTACATTGCCAACAAGTCTACCCCTTCTTTGTCAACTGGCAAATTGAACTATCTTTAATTTCATCTCTTATCTCTGTATTGTCTCATCGTAGATGGATGGAGCATACACTCATCCGGGATTGTATGTTGAGTTGTCACTGTTAAACTCAGATCTTACATTCCGATATTGTTGGTTGTGTTAAAAACAGTGTCTCTACTTGGAATTTAGTTGTTTGTTGTGATGTTTTACTAGTTGTAATGTGTTGTTGCACGAACTTTTGTGTAGATGATACTGCACACTGACACAAATTACAAAATAATATTTTATAAAAAGAAATTTTGATTTTAAATTGGAATGACAATACTTGGGCATATTATAAATCTTTATAGTATGATTTACAAAACTGAACCTATGTGTAACTGGCATTTAACTGTTGAGCTGCACAACTGAAGTCTGTTAAAAATTTTAAAATTAAATTAATACAGTTTTGTAACTTACTTTCCATTGTTGATAAGGACTACTAATTTTCAAATAACTCTGATGTTAAAGGGATTACTGAACATGTGTTTAAATCTCTATTGTTGAAATGTATTTTTAAAAGTTAATGGGATTTTTGTTTGTTTATTGTTAAACCTAATATAATATGGACTGTTTTATATGAAATATGGAAAATATATGAAATTAACAAAATATGGAAAAATATGGAAAATAAAAAGTAGGATTTTCAACCCCTACACATTTCTAAAACATTAATTATAAATTATATTAGCTTTATAAGTAATGGAACAAAATTTTCATTGACAACCGCCCTATGTCTCCCTCCTCTCAACTGGCTTATCAAATTGTCACTACGGCACAAGGGAAAGTTTTTAACTTTAAAACTCGAACTTGTGTTTTCAGTTTCATTAAATTTTATTCTCATAGTTCTGGAACAAAATTTTCATATTTCAACTACATATCTCTGGGTAATTTCATTTCATTCATTTAGTGTTCTTGCCCATGGCAAGTCTTTCACTCCAAACCCCACTTTCTCCAATCTTTCCTATTTTCTGTCTTCCTCTTTGTCTCCCCTCATATGATTATAGCCCTACATTAGTTTCACATTAAGCCCTCGAATTTGAGTAGGACTGGTAATATAATCAAACTGTTCCTAACAGTATCTAAGACTGAGTAACAAACAAGTGACTAAATAGGCCTACTTTATTTTCCAAACAAGTCCCGGATATAGAGACCCAGGGCCTCTAGACAGTTAACATAGTAGGATTTAGTAGAATTTATTTAACATAGTTTGAATTTAGAAAATAGACAAGCAGACTTAGAAATGAAGTACCGGTAGACAAGTTTACATTTATAACTACAAGATTACTACTGATTGAGGTTCTGGCTGATAACCAGTGGCGGCTGATTGACTGAGGCAAGTGAGGCCGGGCCTCAGTCACTTGGCTTAACTGAAATCAAATTTTGTGTTTTCATATAATGTATTAGTTATTTGAAAGAAAGCATATATCGCTGTAGAAGCATTTGAAAACTTTGATGTATATAGACCTGTTTTTCAGTAAAATTTGTTCCTGAGGCCAGGATTGCTCATGCCGGGTTTGGCTTGTGATGTATATAGACCTGTTTTGCAGTAAAATTTGTTCCTGAGGCCAGAATCGTTCGTGCCGGGTCTCGCTTAATGCATTTCATGTCCTTTCGCGGGCTTTGAGTTTGCGCTTAAAACGTTGTAGCTGAGGCACAATTCTCTGGCCTGGTCAGATTTCACTCGTCCCATCCATGGGACGACCTCAAAAGGGTAGAGTGGGTGGGAATAGCAGTGGTGACTTGTCTTCCTAACTAGGGCCATAAATAACAAAATTCAGCTCTTTGGCAGGCAGAGACCCACTCGATTCTCTCCCCTTATGTCTCAGTTTATGACATATAAGCGAGGTGTAGTACAGTAGTGAATGTGGGCCAATGTTGTTATGTATTTCAGGAAAATATAAACAGAAACAAATGAGAGAAGTAATGCTGGTGCAGTTAATTCATTTTTAGAGTGTCCTTTTTTTGAGAAGAAATAATACTGAAAGAAAGAAAGTTTTAAATAAAGAGAGAGAGACTATCGAGATACCTACGACATCGCTGATAATTTTTTCTCAGACATAATCTTAAAACGCGAGTTTCTATTGCATCCTGGTATGGACAACATAAATGGTTATGTGGTAATGTGATGCAAAATAAACTTCTCTTGGCCTTGTTTGTTGCTGTCAAAGAAAAAAAAATAAAAGAAAAGAAAGAAAGGGGAATTTCAACACACAATATGGGTTGCTTCATCACACTGAAACAATCACTGAAACTCAGAGCATAATAGCTTATTTGGTGAGAAATTGTTATTTTTCATTGATAATAATAAGAATAGACTAAATAATAATAATAATAATAATAATAATAATAATAATAATAATACAGTAATAATGATATTAATAATATAATAACAATAATAATTAATATCATAAACAAACATTTCCTATTGGAGGCAATTAAACTAGTTGGATCTGGCCTCACTGAGGATTTCGATCACCGGTCAAAGTTACTGCTGATAACCCTGATCACAAATATGTAATGAGGGCTGATACGTATCTATTATTAAGCAGTACATCCCACTTGACTATATGTGTCAGAGGAAGAACAAATTGCTTGTTTACATCTGAAGTCTGATTAGTGAAATATGTTAGTAGTCAGTGATGTATGCAATTGAGAGGTAAAGGAGGTGGACACCCTATCCCATTATCTCCCTGGCTTACTTATGTTTCATGAGTGATGCCTCATTGGTGTCACTTTATGAAGTTCAAACCTGTCTTTGGGACTACAAAACAATTTATTACAAGATTATATTGCTACGCGAAAGTTTTAGTGCCCAACAAATAGCACTATTATTATTATGATTATTATTATTATTATTATTATTATTATTATTATTATTATTATTATTATTATTATTCGCCTATTATTATTTTCTCTCGCCGCTGCCCTCCAAAGTTGGGGCCCTAGGTAGCTGCTAGTTTCTTAGGCAGAAGTTCGCCGCTGTTTCTACAGGTTTGTATATATTTCGTATTTTTCAAGTATACCCATTTAACAAGTATACCTGACATAATTAGGGAACATAAAATCCAGACGTTTGAGATGGGCAGGGCATGTAGCACGTATGGGCGAATCCAGAAATGCACGTAGAGTGTTAGTTGGGAGGCCGGAGGAAAAAGACCTTGGGGAGACCGAGACGTAGGTGGGAAGATATTAAAATGGATTTGAGGGAGGTGGGATGTGATGGTAGAGACTGGATTAATCTTGCTCAGGATAGGGACCAATGGCGGGCTTATGTGAGGGCGGCAATGAACCTCCGGGTTCCTTAAAAGCCAGTAAGTAAGTAAGTATACCCATTTAAGTATTGACCTTTTGGTGGAGTACTGGTATGATATAATATTTCGTGTGTATTGTCATTTTGAAAAATTTGAATTTTTCTTCTAGTGCTATGTACTGTTATTTAATATTTATTACCATATGTTTATACTTGGCTTTTTTTTACTGATACGGTATGTATTTCTGTTAACAAGAGAATAAAGTTCAACAGAAACTCAGCTCTTATATCACATACAATTAAGTAGGCCTATAACAGGTTTTTTTATATTGTAAGGTCAAAGTATAGATACCGGTATGTACCTATAAAAATCGGTAAATTTAGTTACATTATTTAGAGTAATTAAACTCTGACAAAGCCAAAATTATACAATTTTAATGGCACATAAATCTTTCTACTTCAAATATTGCTCGGTTTACTACCAATACTACAATATATGTTTAAAATATCTATTAATATAATTGTGTGCTTTTCTTGTACCGTATTTAACTTTTATTTTAACTTAATCTTAAGTAAGATGAAAGAGGAGTGGAACGGAGAAAAATTCTCTCTCCGGCACCGGGATTTGAACCCGGTTTTCAGCTCTACGCACTGATGCAGTTCCACCTCTTGGGTTCCCTCTAGTAGCCTACCCCTGCACTACATCATAGTCAGCATGTAGAGCTGAAAACCCGTGTTCAAGTTCCGGTGCCGGAGAGAATTTTCTCTGTTCCACTCTTTCATCTTAGTACAGATGCCTCAAACTAGGAAGCTGCCTGGAGAGGGGAAGTAGTAGAGCTAACGGAGGGGCCCACCTACGCTCCTATACCCAAGTATAGTCATATTATCTGAAAAGTTGATCTCTTGACAATGTATTCAAGATGTACCCTCCCTATGCAACCTTCTCAACTGTTATTAGAACTGAGCTGTACCATTCTAGTCCACAGTGCACAGCAGTAGGCGGACAGTGGTAGGGGAGAAGTGCTCTATGCGCCTGCGCGAACGAGGCAGCTTGCTAGTTTGAGGCATCTGTACGTCGTCTTACGATAATGCAAAATATCTGCATAAAAAAATATCATATGTACAGTCACGGAAGAAAAAACTGGCCGATGTGCAGCAAAACTCGTAATGTTACTTATGCCTGTTTTGTTGTGATTATCACAGTTATAGAGCATTGGTCCCCAACTCAGAGCACTGTGTCGTCATCAAACCTTGCCCGCTCGCCCGCGGAAAGTCGTAGCAGGGCAGGTAAGACGTTCAGCGGCGGACCAGAATATGAATTTACTGCATAGGTTTATGATTGTTTTCTGATGGAAAAAGATACGGGCTGAATAGAAATAACTAAATGAACTATCTTAAGCAATTTGAAAAAAAAAAAAAAAAACATTGTAGCCTATTTTCAACAAAGTTAGAAGTTAATAAATTTATAATTACTTTTAGAAATGTAATACACATTTCATGTTAATTATTCGGGTAATGCATGACAATTACTGTAAATGTGTAAACTGCTTCTGTTAAGGAAAATGTTGAACAAAACACATAAAAATCCTAGGAATAATAATGCAGAAATTTAACTCCATTCAGTCCACTCAACACTGGCATTAGCACTGATTTTTCGGGATTTGTTTAATTCTCTTTTCCTCAGCAATTTCTCAACGATTGGAACTATTGTTTGTATAGTGCATAATGTGACAGCACATTTTAAGTTGTGATCCGATAATTGGCTTCCATGACATGGCTTGTTTATCTTCATCATAGGAAAAAAATTACTGTTCGCACAGATGGCCTACGTGAATCCGAAAAAGGATGTCTGTACAATCGGGGAAATCTAAGACATGGAAAGTTCATATAAAAGTCAGATAACTTCTTTTGTTTTGATTTTTATCCTTCAATTCACTATCGTAAAGTAAATCAATAAGTTCTAATTACAAATACTAATTGAAAATCAAATTGAAATTTTCCTAATCTTTAAATCTCGAATCAAATTTCTGGTGCAGATCGTCATGATGTGTGAACATATTCTTCGAAATCCAAAGTCTTAAGAAACTAGTATGCCTATATCGTTGTTAATATTGAAAAATGTGCTGTAACTTATCCTTTTAGTTAAGCTAACGTTCCATAATTAAAGGTGGTTTATATTAAACGCTTTCACTCTGTCATATAACTGTGTAATAATCTTGTTGTTACCATGTAGAAACCAATTTAAAGCATTCAGATAATTCCATTAAGAAGGCATGTTCACAAATCCATTTTTTCATTCTTCACTTATGATACAGACTTTTCTTCTTCCTCCGTGAACGATGATGTTTCCTCCCTCAGTTCAAAGAACCTATTCAATAATTTTCCACGACTAAGTCACCGTACTTTACTATAATATGACAGATCGCCTTACTCGCTATTGCATTCATCAAGAAAGACTTAAATTGACAATGAGCGAGACTTTTCGATATAATTGTGTTGGTGGTTTTTCCAACTGGACTACTTCTATAACACCATTTTGATTTGTTTTGCACATGATTTCTGTTGGTATATAATGTAGTGAATAGAAATAACTTCATGGGATACATTAACGCTTTTCACTTCGTCCCTTAGAGAGATTGGCTTTCGGAATGGTTTTATTTACATTCTACAGTATTCTGTAGGTTATGCAGAGCCGGAGTTAGGTATAGTGCTGCTCCTAGGCAGTGCTAGATTTTGCAGTCCCAAATCCCACAAACAGTTTATGGACAGCCATCCCCAAATCCCACAAACAGTTTATGGACAGCTATTATACAGGTGACGTTCAGTTAAAGTTATTTTTAAATGAAATGTTACAATTCGGAAAACAAAATGTTAAATGTTATGATTTATTTAACGATGCTTGTAACTGCAGAGGTTATATCAGCGTCGCCGGATGTGCTGGAATTTTGTCCCACAGGAGTTCTTTTACATGCCAGTAAATCTACTGACATGAGCCTGTCGCATTTAAGCACACTTAAATGCCATCGACCTGGCCCGGGATCGAACCCGCAACCTTGGGCATAGAAGGCCAGCGCTATACCAACTCGCCAACCAGGTCGACTTCAGAAAACAGTAAATTACTGAAATCAAAATACATGCATCTTACTTGTGAATTATAAAGACTTTCTTCGGACTTTCACAGAGAAAGCAATGATGGTATTATCAAAGTCGATCTGACGAAGCATATCAGACTCGAAGCAAAGAAACATAATACTCAAACTTATTCATTGTTGAAACAAAATTTATTTTTGAAAGGCAGGCTGTGGTTTTTTTAAGCATGGTTTCTGTTGGTGTATAATTTTACGAGTATTTCTTACTTCGACAGGAGTATAAAATAAATTGAAAAATAGGTAATTTCATAGAAGACGGGCACTTGGTTGAATGTAGTAAGTATTACCAACGTCTTTATTTCAGAGTTAAATGTTAGTGATCTTTTAGTGACTTTTACATGTTAGTTCTAGGTTTTTGTACTAGGTGTCGCCGTGATTTTCTTTTAATTTTATTGGTTATAGTTGTCATTTGTTCTAGAATTTTCGTTAATTTTGAATGGATAATGACGTTATCAGTTGTTCTTGGTTGTTTGACGTGAGTGGTGTTATGTTGTGTCTGATGGCTAAAGCTATTGAAAGTTTCTCATTTTATGATTTTTTTGTTATTTTCTTTCGATTTGATTGGTTATAGTTATCATTTATTCTAGAATTTTCATTAATTTTTCATGGATAATGACGTTGTCCTGTTGTTCTTGGTTGTTTGACGTGAGTGGTGTTGCATTGTAGATTTGTCTGCATTTGTCGAATGCGCATCATCATGCTTACGAAAAGCCACTTTTCAGTGCCAATAATTTATTTTGTGTGCACAAGGTTGGAATTTTGAAGTAAGAGGGAAAGGAAGGAAACCGTGTTCTGAAATTTATTAAATTTTGTGTCTATTTTGGTTTAGTTCTTTCGCTGGTGAAGAAGGATTGTGTTGAATGTTGAGAAGAAAACTGTTTTTCTGTGGTTTAAAGGAATTATTTACTGAATTTTCTGTAGAAGTTAAGATGTAATAAGTGTTCGAAAAGAATTTCATTTAGTGTAAACACGTGGTTTATTTATGCAAAGTTGACTGTACGACAAAGTGTTGGTTTAGTTCTTTGTTGCCTGCATGGTTTAAGTTTAGATTGCCTTAAAGCCTGTCATTTATACTGGAAGTGAAGAGGTTGTAGTTGAAGACGTCGATGAGAATTGAATTTTATTTCATAAGATGATAAACTATTATGTTTTGTTTTGTGTTTTAGTGATTTTGGGGGTAAAGTGCGGACGAAAAACTGCCAGAAAAAGTACTACCAACTATGAAGTTCGAATGCCACAAACGCCAAAAAATCAAAGGCGAAAAATTAAATATATTGTCATTTTTTTGGAGGGCTTGTTCTTCTTTAAAAATATGAATATATATTTGATTTTTCATCTTTGATTTTGCGATGTTTGGTGACATTTGGACTTCGTAGTTGGCAGAACGTTTTTGGTAGTTTTCGTCAGCCATGTTGGATTTTGCCCGTCTTCTAGAAATTACCGAAAAATAAACTCCAACTCTTTACAGAATAAATCTTTCAAATCGAATTATATAGTGAACATTCTGAAAAGGATTAAATAGTATTGTTGATGATATAGGCCAGTGTATCTTAAACTTTTTTTGAAGTGGGGACCACTTTTTTTAAGTCAGAACAGTTCCGAGGACCACCTTACTCTTGTTCCCTTTGAAAAGTAAAGCATATTTTAATACCAGTATATTTTAAAACTGAATTAATTAATTAAAATTAATTTACTTCGTTTAACTTTATATTAGTATTAACTAATTAAGTTAATGTTAATAGAAAAAAATCATTTTAGATTTTTAATAATTCAAGGTATTAGAGTTTGGACAATCTTTAACTTATTAACTAAACAAAATAAATAAATAAATAAGTAAGTAAGTAAATAAATAAGTAAATAAATAAATAAATAAATAAAATGTTGGTATTCTCATTAATGAGATAGATAGGCCTGCCGATTCTTGCAGTTGTTCTATATTTTTATATATGCTGGTAAGCTTAAGTCAGAGATCGTTACATACATAGAGTCGATTTCGGTACTTTGGTTTTATTAGAGATAGTGATGAAAACCCTTTCTCACACAGATACGTAAAAGCAAACTGAATTATAATCTGTAAAGCACCACTGTACAGTTCAATATATTCTCTTTTCACTTGTGTTGAGGTCCAGAAATTAACCATACTTTCTGCTTGGAATTTCATTTTAAGTCGAGAGTTCAATTAACTGTTCTCTTTCACTCAACGAAAGTTTGTTATTTTCAATATCAAGGGATCGCGAACCCATGAAAATTCGTCATATTTACATGGAAAATAAGTTTCAAATTGTGACCTCAGAGTTTCGAGATGCGAACGTATGTCATTGCATAATTTTCTTTCCAATAACGAAATCATTTTCAATCAAAGAAGACTCTAGGGTTGGAAATAGTGAAAAAACCTCTGTTTTACGGATCTGACCCACAAACCAAGTATCCTCCCGAACACGTTTTCTCATACAGTCAAAGAATTACCTTGTAGAGAGATTTAGTTCGTTTAGTTTTGAGAATATATCTGGAAGATATTCCAATGTACTTAGCTACATGTCGTCAGCTGATGTGCAGGGAAAAGATGGCGAGAAACACCATGTTCATAGTGCTTTAAATCCCTCTTTTTTTTTTTTTTTTTTTTGCTGAGAGTAGAGTGGGAATTCGGTAGACAGGTAGGGTAATAAATTTCATAAAATGTCAGTACTGGGAGCAAAAGTGAAAGGTGACTGTCATGTGTCATTTCCAAACTCTGAGATTTTCAGATAGTGTGATACGCAATTCGTTTGAATTTGATTTTTTTCTTCTGTCCTTTTTGAAGAACCACAAGGGCAGACCTCGGGGACACAGGTGGTCCAAGGACCATAGTTTGAGAAACGCTGATATAGGCTATTATATTGTGAATGTAATTGAGAGTTGTGGTTACTATTCATAGCGATAAATAGCTAATAAACAACAATATGCAATTTGATTTTCAACACTGCATTCTTGTTCATACAAGCAGTTAAATTTAAGCAGTTTCATAGTATAATAATGTGATACCGGCATTACAATATAACTATGCAGCTGCACACTTTCCTTTCACTCTTGCCACGACCGCGATAATGTGATAACAAAACAATATCTGACTTCCACAAGGTGTTCAAGAAGAAACTTCAGAAAAGATTTACCAACATGTGTTTTAAAAATAAATTTCATTGTAAAATAAAAATGAAAAAGGGAGAGAAAGAGAGAGAAATGCCGCCCTAGGCAACTGTCTAAGTTACCTAGGCCTGAATCCGGCACTGAGCCTATGTGTATATTTGCAAAGTTTGTTGTGTTTTAGTCAACATACAGAAAGTTGTTTTGCCATTGGTTTTCCATTGCGGGTATGAGGAATGTTGTTAATGTTATTTTCATCCCCTCTGTTTGTCTCTCTTCACTCTACAGACATACTATGTTTACGGTTTATGACTACTGTATATTTCGTGTTCTTTCTAGAGTCCTAGGCACGTGACCCTTTCCAGCCCTACTAACAGAATTTGTCTATAAATAGCCACAACCACTACGAAAATAATCATTAGTATTTCAGTTCCATAGATATGGACGTCAAAGCCAAAGCAATTGCACTGATCGAGGAAGGCCGATTTAGCACGGCTCGAGCTGGAGAACGCTATAGAGTTGCGACTAGAACAGCGTCCAGGTGGTGGGCGCACTATCAAAAGCGAGGTTACATAACTCGTAAAGCTGGTAGTTGAAGACCCAAGGCATCAACACCACAACAAGATCTTATGTTAATAAAACGTTCGAGGCGCTTTCATTTTATACTTCTAAAATATTTGTGGCCGGCAGGGAATTTCCTGCTTCCAACAGAACGCTAGTAAAAGGCTCAATAGTGCCAACGTTGTGCTGAGAAGAACAGCGGTGAAGGAAGTTCTGACTGAAGACCATTGAATTGATCGTGTCGCATTTTGTCGAATTTATACAATTATCCATGGAAAGAGGTCATCTTATTGGATGATATGTTTATGAACTATAGCAGGCCAGTGCACCTATATCGACCGAAACAATCCAAGAGATTTGACCCTGAATATTTGTGGTCCAGAGACAACGCAGTGGTCGTTTGTCCGTGTCGGTGTGGTACAGATTTCTGGTTATGGTGGCAGTGCACTATGGAGAATTCATGGGCATATGAATGAGCATCAGTACATCAATAAACTGGAAAATGTGATGCTACCTAGTGTTCGTGTTTTAAGCCCGAAAACAAAATAAAATTCCAACATGACTTGTCTTCGGTACACACATGCGTCGCCGTGCAGCTGTGGTTCAACATTCACAGGGACGATGTCGAGAGGTTCCATGGGTGCCAAGAAGTCCTGACTTAAATTCCATAGAAAATGTGTGTGCGGAAGTGCAACGCAATGTTAATGTGTAACTACAGAGTCGGTGTCCTAGGATTGCAGATGAATTGTGGAATCTCATTGCAGGTGTTTGGGATGATGTTGCATTGTCAGATAGATACAGTAGGTCTATATCCAAAGCTTTGTTAATTCTGTAAGTAGAACAATGGATGCAGTGATCAATGTCAACGGTTTATGGACAGGCTATTAAGTCCAGAAGAAAATTGTTGTATATAACTAGAACTACATAGGTAGAAGAACATTTTAATTTGTGATATAAAGAACATTCAGTATTAATTATTTTACTTCAGGAATGTATTTTTCTTTTCTATTTTTAGAACAAACATAAACACTGTGGGCCGTATTCATAGACATTCTTAGCACGGGCTTTCGGTTTAATGATCAGCGAACTAACGTTTTCGTATTCATAAACCAGTGTCAGCGATATGATATGATATGATATGATATGATGTGATATGATATGATATGATATATGATATGAATCCTGTTTAGCACGCTCGTAGCCCGGCTAGCGAAATGTCTATGAATAGCACCCTGTAACTTTAATAATAGAATAAATAAATAGGTTCTAGTAAACACTAGAATCACCTATATAATCAAACGTTTTCCTAAATTGCACAAAAATTATTTCTAACTAACAAATCTATTTGTGTTTCTCTTCCCTCATTACTAATTGTTTATCGAAAGTAATTTATAGGTATTTATTTCATTTTAACTGAATGTTCACTTATATAATTTGTATTGGATTACCTTACTCAATTTATATTTATTCTACTTTAACTAACTGTTCACGTCTATATCATCTTACCATTAAGTTCGTATGTATTGTATCTATCTCAATTTTGTTTACTCTTCGTCGTCTGTTTTTCCAGGAAGATATTAAAGTAAAAATAAACCATAAATAAACGAAGTACCGTGTGTCTATAGAGTAAAGAGAGGCGAACAGATGAGTTGATAATGAAATCACAAATCAGTAACATTCCTCGTACTGGTAAAAACAATTAAATAACAAATTTCTGTACATCGACAAAAACACGAGAGTTTCTACCTTATAGAATGTGAACAGAAACAGTACGAAAGCCTTTCTCTCCTAGTCCAGCAACTTCGAGTAAACAGTACTCTGTACTGTGATAATCACAACAAAACCGGCATAAGTAACATTACGAGTTTTGCTGTTCATCGGCCAGTTTTTTCTTCCGTAACTGTACTTCGGTACATTAAAATAATACTGGTATATAATTAATCTTAACTATTCCTAACCCATATTTATATTTCTGATCTGGAGTAGTGCATGTAAATATGTGGCCTAGAAGAGCTAAGAGATTTCTTTTATACTGTATATTTATCTTTAGTTTTGATATGTTTACATTGGTATGTTTTTAGTTAGAAATAATATAGAGCACTTTATATATATACTTAATTTCATTTATTATGTTTACGTTCAAGTTTAGAGAATTTATAGCCCATATTAAATTGATACAAATAGTTCATGATAACCCACAATATAAATAATTTCAATACGCACACACGAATTTGGGAGGTAACATAGTGCAGCAACTGTGTTAGAAAGAGACAGGGATTCCCTCACTAACATGGCGACGCGCGAACCCAGTGGCACGATATTTTATTATACGGTGTTTACTCTAATTAGTATAGAGTTCGATGGATAAGATGTAGTGAACGCTTACCTTTAGTCTCCACAGATGATTAATATTGTTTAAAATTACTAGAATAACAAGGCGGCATAACCAGTTAACCTACTGATTTAAAAGTGAAAAGACATTGTGCGTTTCAATTAACAAAATTAACTTCGTTTTAAAAATGGTGGGACATTGAACTACAGTCTAGTATATACTACACTGTGATTGAACCATATGCCAGTATCTGCAAATGTTTGCCTGAAACACATACAGTTATCTGTGAACACGAATGAAATGACAGTTACGAAACGTCATAGGTCACAAGATTGTAGCCAGTTATCAAAGTACGTATGTATACGCGTTGAAGACTTGAAGACAGTGTATGTCGTGTTGTTATAAAATATCAACACATTTATACGGTAGAATAATGATATGGTAAATATCACAGAAACAGTCGGCCAAAATTCAATCTGTATTATAAAATAAGTGTTTGAGAGTGATGTAAATAGACTACAGCAATAGAACATTCACTTCCATTATGGTTAGTATTGAAGTCATCACGTAGGTTAGGTTATGTCATGTATATTTAAGTTCGTGTTATTGAAAGCAGGATGCATTTTCATTATTAACTTACAGTGTCTGATAGCATAATGTTGCAGAATGTATTTACCTTTTATAACTTGAATAGTGCTTTGTAAATTATAAAATGAGATTCATCCTCCTGTAATGTGTTAATCTTTCCGTCCTGTACTAGTACGATGCACGGACGCTTGTGTTGTTTTATCTTATAATAATAATAATAATAATAATAATAATAATAATAATAATAATAATAATACGAGATTTATAGTAGTTTAATTGTGGTTAATGAAAATTTATATGTCAGCTGCCCATGTTTTACATTGCTTGGTGGGAGAGAACATACAATTTTTGTTGCCGTGTTTTTTTTTTTTTTGGTAAAAACGTAATACGGCGAACGCTAAACTCCGCCGACGACCCCTTTCCACTTTTCTCCTACAAGCTCACCACACACTCTACGTCATATATGGGCATCGTGCTTCACTTGAGAATTTGTGCCTCACTGACCTTCACAGAGCTTATCGCTCTAAGTGACATCTTCACAGTCCCCGTTCCTCCCTCACGTAGCTCTTAGGCGTGGGCAGGTTCTATATCAGTTTCATAAGCATTATCAGTGGTGGCATAATGGCATTATCAAAGCAGTGTGTACGCGTTAGAAGACGATTATTTCATGAGAAATGGAAGAGTTTGTTTGCTGTTTAGAAGGGGAGAACATACGATGTATGTTATGCTCGAAAATCCTATTAGGCATTAATAAATTTAATAGGTATACAACGGCATTACTCCTTATGTCATACAGAATGTGCTGGATTTGAAGGTAAGACAAATTAAATGTTTTTTTTTCATACTATTCCGAAGAAAATTTATGATCTTAACATTTGCATAGTATACTAAAAATGACATTATACCTTAAAACACGCTGCATTAAAAGGTACGAGGAACTAAATGTTGTTTGTACGTAGGGCCTATTATTTCCAAAAGAAATTTATAAAAAAATATCAAATGTGCGTAGAAAACGAAATATGATTTTCTGAAATTATTTTAGGTCGAGAAAGTGCAAATCTATTAAGTAATCTTGAGAAACGCCAGAATATTCAAGAAAATAAATGTAGACAACGTGATGGAATATTAAGTTATTGGCTAGTTACGCAATTTCTTGCCTGTGATTTAAATCAATTCAATTATGGAGAACTATTAAAGAGGTTTATGATTAAAGCTGCCGAATTAATTTGCCAAATTGAATGAAAGTTTTCAAGTCTCCCATGTTAACCAAGCGTTTTCCTAATAATTCGCCACTGACCGCCTTAGCGATTACAATAAGGTGACGCAGGTCACAGCAGTTTATATTTCCCATCCTACTCTGCAGTCTCCTCTCCTAGTAAACAAACTATTTCAAATCGAGTGCCTCACGTAACCGAAAATTGTGCCCATGTATGCTCTACGTGATTGGCTAGTGTTGTGTTGAATGCACATTTCATGTGGGTGGGGATAACTTCCCCTACTGGCGTTCGCCGTATTACGTTTTCGCCATTTTTTTTTTCATCCCATTATACTAGATCCTTTGAAGGGCCATTTGTAGACTTGTTTGATGTTGAGCACATGAATAATAATTAAAGACTTAAGGAAAAATGACAATTTTCCACGAGGTAAGAACTTTTACTCAGCTGTTTTTTTTTTTTCTTTTGCTCAAGCACTTAATGTAGTAGACTAGCTATGTAATTTATAGCCTAGGTAAGAAAACAAATTATAGCAATATGTTTTTATTTTATCTTACATAAATTTCTAATATGGTTGAAACATTGATACCATATTTTAATTATTGAGTGCAGTAGGCGTAGGAACTATACAACATGTTACTATTTCGACCAGAAACTTAGGCACGCTTTTGTGACACCAGATTATAAATATGGGAGAAATGTCATTCGAACATGCCACTTCTTACAACAACAAATTCCACAATTTGGGACATCTGGCCGAAATCTGCGGCTGACCACTAGGATCTAGAATACAAAACAGAGGTTAAATGAAAACTACAATATGATTGCAAAGAGAATACGGAAAAATGATAAATTTAAAAATAAAGTACAGTTTGAGTTCGGAGAAACATGAGATGAAAATACATTGAAGAGTATTGAGATGAAGTGAAAAAAGAATTACATACTATTATACAAGTGATTGTGTAGAATGGATAATGAATCTCTCAATACAAAACAAATGAGTGTCACTTCTTCCTTCCACAAAATTTCACTTGGTTCATTCTTGAAAACAATTGTTCATATGAATATGTTATTTCGAATATAGACAGAACCTGTGCAGCTTGGTTGTGAATGTTCTTATACTGGTACTTGTCCCTCAAAACAAAAGAAGTCTGTGAAAATGCAGCTATGGAATTTTTCCTTTAGTAATTGACATTGTTTAGTCAACTGTTCAAAGACAGGTCTGGACCCCACAAGTGACACCAACAAGACATCACATTGAAAGTCGAATAATTCTAGTTGAAGTTCTTCAGGTGCGTCATCAATACTGCAGGAAAAAGGTGACATGAATATATAAAAAACATTTTTCAGCATTTTCATCATTGAAATCGCTGGTCAGAGTCTTCCTTTGACTCAGTAATTTTTGTAGAAAACTCAGCAAGGATCTCCTCCTCAGCAGTTGCGAATTTTAAAGTGGGGAAGTGAGCAGGATTTTTTGCTTTTAGCTGAATTTTCCAAAGCCATAGTTTCCTGATAAGTGCATTAGCATTATCAATCATGTCAGTGACCAATTTATTTTGGCCTTGCAGTTTGACATGCAAATCATTTATATAGCTTAAAGGCAGTTGTATCTATTAGTCAGTCCATGTCATATCAACACACTTCTGAATCATTTTTAACCTGATTCTCTTAGATTGCAATGAAATTTTTGTCATATGTTGTCTATGAAAAGAAAAGTAAAAATTCAAAATATCTAAATGTGTTTGTAGTGATCAATCATAAAAAAAAAAAAAAAAAAACAAACAAAAAAGAGTAAAATTTAGTGTCTAAGGCAGGCGTCTCAAAGCCAACACATGAAAGTTGTTACAGAGAGCAAATGTAGATAGCGTAGTCAGCAGAAGAGATAAGCGCAATACCTGAAGATAGCCGGTCATTCATTATGTTACACACATGAGCGAGCTAAGTTGTAACTGTCGCGGGAGAAATGCTACAAAGCTGCACTTTTGAGTTGTACTGTCACAATAGATGGTTATTTTCGGAAGGAATAAAATTTCTTAAGTAGTTTGTAATAATAATAATAATAATAATAATACATTTATTTTCTAATGATATATCAATGAATAAAAATAAGACATCTGAAGCATGAAGAACCATACATGTTACGTAATTATTTAAGCACAAGGCACTGGCCATCTTATCCCATTATCTCCTGGCCTAGTTGCCTTTAAGTGGTGCCTTGTCGGTATCACGTGTGAGGTTCAGACCTGTCTTTGGACAATTGACTAAACAACAAAATACTTCATTTGTAGTAAATGGTTTTTAAGTTTACACTATATTTAGTTAAATAAAATTCAATTAAATAATAATAACATTACAATTAAACTTGTTGTTGTTGTTGTTGTTAAAGTACGTAGTTTTATGATACGTCAATATTAATATATTAATTATAGTAATAGTTAAATAATATAGTTCGTGATGTTTTCAATAATTAAAAATAACCAAAACATCTTAGAAATTCACAAATAATCTTAAATCTGGTCTCAAATTCTTTTCTCAAGTCCTTCAGTACTTCATTATATTTGTTACACTGGTCTTGATTCAAATTAGTTAACAATTTTAGATTAATAAAGTGGTAAAAGTTACCCACTGAAACTTGCGACTCCCACAATTTCGCTTTCCTTATGGAAGCTTTTATTTCTTCATACATTTGCGGTAATAAGGGCATCCTTTCCTTGGAGATGAACACAACATCGTAGCGGTTGCAGATGTCTATTCAAACGTCGCGGTCAATGACGTCATCTGGAGATACACGAACTGCTCCCGCATCTTGTTCCACTTTTACATACAAAAAATAGAGAGAGGCCCTATTGAGACGTCTGGTCTAAGGTATAAGAAAATTTGGAAGTAATTTGGTAGAAAACGTTAGTCAATATGATGGACATCAATGACATCATCAAGGCAAACCTATAATCTATAATAGATTGTATAGAGAATAAATAAATACAATACAATACAAGAATCAGTGATAGGTTAGGTTAGGTTTGGTTTGTTGCTATGCCTTGCATATTATACATTTTTTTGGTAGGCATACCAAAAACTTGAACAAACCAAACCTAACCTGTCACTGATCCTTGATGATGTCCATCATATTGACTAACGTTTTCTAGCAAATTACCGAATATTTTTATAGCCATTCAACAACTAAAGTTAAAGAAATTAACTTTGTCTTACCTTAAACTTAAGAAATGACTTTGGCTAAATATCCTATAACTCTCATTTTGGAAGTGCAGAAACTTGTGGAGTTATTGACTAAGATGTTTGCATATACACATGTCTACTGTTCAACGTAAGTTCAACTTGTGGATAAGGCCGGTCACATATTGAAGGCAGTGTAGGGTAGCACAACACAGTTGAGGGGACAGAACGATAAAAGCAGAAGATTAGAGCTGGGAGCAATGACTGCATCTTGACGCCAGTCAGGCAGAGCCTGGATTTGGAGTCTGAATCAGGTGACAACTGGTAAATTTTATGACTTTAATCAATGGCCAAAAGAAAAGAAAACTCGAGCGAGAAGTGATTTTTAAAAAGGGAAGAGATATTTATGGAGAGTTCGTTTTAAATAATTTCGTGATGCGAAATTTAAGAAGTATTTTCTTTTAACTGAAACTCAGTTCGATGAAATTTACAATTTCATTGAAAACGATATCAAAAGAAGTAGATGCAATGCTCAGCAGCCTATTGAGACGAAAGAAAAATTAGCAGTCTATATAAGATAAATGTGTTATGAACAATATTTACTCTACATAAACATTTTAGTAACTTTTAACTTGTGACAATTTACAAATTAAACATTATATGGGTCCAACGAATTGCCTGGCACTACAGAGGAGGTTGAAAGTCCTGAGGATGGTTCAGTAGTATTTATAATTTCTTCTACTTCCTTCGAAATTGAAAAGAACACTTTCTTCTTTTTAATTTTTAGTTGTGACACAGGAGGCATCCTTTTCGTCATGTTGTACATCGACATACAATTTTAAATAATAGATCATCATCTTGGGAAGCAAACTTTTTTCGAAGGGCATTTCTTTCTAGAAATTGTTTCCGCATATGATTCCGATAGAGAATATGCCTTCTAAGTACTTTTTCTTTGCTACAGGGTATCATTTGTCTCGTCTTGATCACTAGCATCCAGGGTTCTTCACGTCCGTAGTGTTTTCTCCCACCTGCATAAAGTTTTGTTCCATCTCCACTTTCTCCACACCATCATTGACTACGTTACTTTCAGTTAAATTAGTTGATGGTCTATTGTTCATATACGGCAGTGGCCATCAATTCAAGTGTTCTTTTGAGGCAGTAAGGATGCCTGCGAGCAAGCAAGCCAGCTGTGTGCAAGATTCCAAAGGTGGGACATTCCATAGTGACACATGTAACATTTTTGAAGTAACTAACTATGGTCTTCACAGGATATTTAATTGAATATTTAGTAGTTCATGAAAAAGACATTACTATCTTTTAACATAAGCATTTCTAAATATAAACAAAACTTCTTAATGAAAAGGAATAGTTAATAATTTAAAAATTATTAAATATTATATGGCGTAACACACAAACATTTTCTTGCCACTTAATTTATTACCAAAATGAAGAATGTTCATATTATTGTGCCAAATGACATAAATACATTGTTGTTTTCCAAACAATTAAGACATGTGTAGTACACGTAACTGCTAAATCGCAAACTTAAAAAAAAAAATAATAACAGTGCCATTAACAAAATAATAAAACATTGCGAATATGTTGTGACACAAGAAACATTTCTGTCATGTTGATTACTAATTATTTTAAATGCACTATGATACATCACTTCTTGTGAAAGACTTACACACTATGCCTACAGTTCTTATTATACAAAACAACACTAGATTACACTAAAATACACTTTCAAATTTAAAATATCCACAGTTGTTTACAACCATAGGTTGTGATATTGTCTGTCATGTGTCATGTAACAAATACACCAATATGTCAGCCATTTGTAGTACTTCCCTTTCTTGAACATCACAGACACTTTAAATCAGGCCTGCACAAGGTTTGCGCTCTCCGAGCCGGCTCACAGCTCTTGAGTGGAATGCAGTCTGTATAGGGTGGACTGGAAGAAGGGGTGATCTCGTACAAAATATACACAAAAGGAAGTACTATTACGAGTGTTTATGAAATGAATTACCGTTCAGTGTTTACAAAACTATCTTGGACTTATGAATATAGAAATATTTATTTTACAGAAATAATAGAAATTTTATACCTACTTAAATGTACAATATCATTATGTTATATTTTTATTTATCACTACATGAAAACGAGATTTTATGCTGTTGGCAGCTGAAAGGAATAGTAGTGCTGCTCATCGGAGTGACTACTATCGAAGAGGAATTGGAGATAACGAATAAAGCTCTCCACCGGTGATCTCCGGTACTATCGTAGGTGGAACAGGGAACATACGGAGGGATGCAGTGGTTCGGAGCGAAGCGTAGTTGGAGGACGTAGAGCTCAAGGACGATCAGCGCGTATGGACTGAGGGTAGTTGTGAGTGGAATAAAATGGCACCAGATCGAATATCTGTCGCATGGAAATTCTTTAATTTAGTTGAAGATAATAATAAAGTTGCATGCTGTGAACTTTGTGGGCGAATTTACTCTAAGGGTGGTGGTACTTCGAATTTGTTAGACAATTTGAAGCGATCGCACAATCGCGAACTTGAAGAAAGTAAGTAAATTTAACTGTTCAAAACACTTTTGAACTCTTTTAAAAAGCGTGTTTACTTTGATTTATATATAAAAGTTCTAATAAATAATTTCGTGGTTTTGTGTGCAGACAGAGTAACATTGCGAATGAAAAACTGAAAAGCAGAAGAATTTCAGCAAAAAAGGACCCTTTAAGATTGATCCAGCTTATTGTTACTAGATGAAACTCTAAACTTCAGTGATGAGCCGCTTACTTGAAATGAAATATGAGTTGGTGATTGTGTTGCCAGAAAAGCCAAACGCTCCTAGGACGCTAATAGGTCCGTATTTGGAAATCTCTATGGCGTGGACCAGGTTAGATAGATTTGCTGAGTAGACAAAAATTTTAAAATGTAGGTATGTAAATATTTAGGCTAACATTAAGAGCCGCGGTTGTGGTACTCGTACTTGCTGTCAAAAATAAATTATTACCATTCAGATACACATTGACGGTTAATTAGTGATATCGTTTTCGTAGTTTTAAAATTACGCAAAACATTTGATACGATTTTTTAACTGCTTTAGTGCTACTGTTCCAAAGGTCCACGTCTAGAAAAACAAGTCTTGAAATTTCTATAAAACGTAACTTTCGAGGCAATAAAAATCATACATAACTTATGTGGAATATTTAAAAGGCAATCTGAGTTATTAGATTAAAATATTGAGTTTCATTCTGAAACTAAAGAAACGTGTGGTAATAATATAATTACAATTATCCTGAAGTTGATATCCGCTTATATATTTTTTTTATTGCAGAGGAAGAGTGACGAGTTTTAGAAGAGGCAGTTCAAATACTGACACCCTTTAAGACAATGATCACAATCCTGTCTGGTGAAGAATCTTAATAAATTGTTTTGGACAGTAAACTTTAACCCATTGATATCACACGTTTCTTTTGTTCCATTCTGAAACTCCCTTAATATATTTTACGTTAAACTAAACCGATTATAATAATAAACTGTTTGTGAATAAACGAGTGTTTCCAGGAAAATTATAAATGTTTACATTAGCTACTGAAAAACTTTACTTCTGCGTTAGTTTTCAGTTAATTTTAATGTTATTAATTTGATCAATGACATAAAACTAATACTCCTTTCCACGTATACTGCGAAGTCTATGAATTTCAAAACTAGAAAAAAAATCTATCAGCTAACATAGTACTTCAAGCAAAACAAGAAAAAAAGAAGAGCCGAATTAAAAGAGAGAGAGGTAAATAAAGAAGAGGAAATAAACAACATAAAATTACACACTTATTTTAAAAGATACGCGGACGTCAGTGGACTCCAATCACTACCTGATCCGACTAAAGGAATGCTCAGTGGAAAATGTATGTCTGCGCCACAGCACATATACAACCTGCACGGCATCAATCGGAGGTAACCGGAGGTCTCCGATTGAAAGCGCACAAACAACCGCTCCGGAGAAAAACCTAATCATAAGCAGCACTAAACAGTAGCCTACTGATCATAATGAAACATAAGTTACAGATGTTCAGTGCCTGCCTTTATTAATGTTGATTATAGAAAACAGTTGCTCAATAAATGTTGAGCCAAACATAGCAATCATTTTCACAGCCAGCCTGTGTAGTCGTGGATATTATTGCTAATGTTTAGTCTTGTAAAACTCAACCAGGCTAGTAGTATTATTCAAACGATCTTCAGCCCTTAGGTCACATTGAAGATCAATAAGTCCGAGCTGTAAATCGTTAAATGTTATGTTTTATTTAACGATGCTCGCAACTGCCGAGGTTATATCAGCGTCACCTGTGTGCCAGAATTTTGTCCCGGAGAAGGTCTTTTACATGCCAGTAAATCTACTGACATGAGCCTGTCGCATTAAAGCACACTTATATGCAATCGACCTGTCCCGGAATCGAACCCGCAACCTCGGGTATAGAAGGCCAGCTCTATACCAACTGCGCCAACCAGGCCCACCCGTAACTTATATGACACTGTTTCAACTGGTGTTAAAGGAATTTATTATGATAACTTTAAACTTCTTTCCAATTAAGACAAGATTTTTAGTAGGTTATTTTACGATGCTTTATCAACAGCTTATGTTATTTACCGTCTGAATGAGAAGAAGGTGATAATGCTGGTGAAATGAGTCCGGGGTCCAACACCGAAAGTTACTCAGCATTTGCTCATACTGGGTTGAGGGAAAACCCCGGAAAAACCTCAACCAGGTAACTGCCCCGACTGGGGATCGAACCCGGGCCACCTGGCTTCGCGGCTAGACGCGCTAACCGTTACTCCACAGGTGTGGACCTTAAGACGAGATCTCGGAATCTAGAATTAAATTCATTTTGAATTTCAATTAATATGTGTATATAATCGTTTAAAATGGCTTCATCACGAGCAGTTTCTATCGTTCGAAAGTAATCCATATTACATTTCCGAAAATTACTTACGAAAAGTGTAAGTTTACGACTGAAATCCCGCAATTTATTCAACATATCAACACTGAGCTGGCCTTTTCCCTTAAGAGAGATATTTAAATTGTTGAAGATTAATATCTTTATGTCTGGACTTGTAATGACGTATTATGTTATGTTTCTTTCTACCTTTCAAAATGTTATGGCAGATAAGTCACTGAGTATTTACTCCACCAGCTATGAAAAAATAAACATTTTCCCATGCAACATTGAAAGAATTTGCCTGATGATCACTATTCCGTCTTTTAGATTCCTCCATTCTGTACTGTAGCAGTAGGTAAGCAAAGTGAAACAGTTACTGAGAATACACACTGCACTCCATTAGATAGCAGAGTGGTCGTTTCCCTCTCCTCTATCCATAGCAAGTCTATGTCATTCTGACGTATCTTCCTCTCCGATTCGGCGAGCAGTAAACACCGCTCTACCGCTCCGAAGGAGAGCGCGCGCTTGTTGAGCGCTGTTTGTGCAGGTATGCTTTAAATTCTTCGCCACCACAAGCTTTTGTAACTTCCCCTGTATATTTGACTTTTTTACTTGGTCATTTAACGACACTGTATTAACGACTAGGTTATTTAGTGTCAATGGGATTGGTGCTAGTGAAATGGTATTTGGCGAGATGAGACCGAGAATTCACCATAGATTACTTGATATTCGTCTTACGGTTGGAGAAAACCTCGGGAAAAATCTAACCAAGTAATCAGCCCAACTTAAATTTATTGAAAATGCTATCAAAAAGTGTTCAAAATGTACGAATATGATATCAATAGAACTAATATACGTTAGATCAAGAAAAGACCTATATTTTAGAATTGCTAAATGATACCTAAGTTAGGGTAAGTTAATTAATACATGTAATAACCTACATATTGTTAAATAAAACGATTTTAAATTAATATCATAGGAGAATGGAAGAAATCCAAGATCCTTAGCATTGGTCAACAACAAATTAACATCAGAAATGTAGTAGGCTACCATTTACCTAATGTGCAAATAATAAATATTTATACATAGGCCTAGTATGGTGGCTACTTACTTATTATAAAATATACAGTATAAGCTTGTTTTTTTTGTATGAAATAAATTAACATAAATCAATTTTTGCAAGTTTTTAATCCAAGGAATTAAAAATGTTTTATACGAATTTTAGGCTACACACTATATTTTTAAAACAGTTGCTGTTTAGTCAACTGTCCGAATCTCTCAAGTGATACCAAGAAGACACACTTATGAGGCAACTAGGCCAGAAGATAATGGGGGTAGCATGGCCAGTTCCTTTCCCCCTTACAACGATTATGGAATACATATTTTCAAAGGTGTTTAACCTACAGCATATGTACATTGAAAAACAAAACGCACAGGTGTGTGTACATACACACAAAATTATATAAATCAACAATAAGTATTTGAAATCCCACTGCCAATTATGTTCAGGCCGTAAAGACTTCCATTAACAACAAAAATAATTGTAACTGAATTTGAGAATAAACTTTTGTGATACACGAACATAGTATTTCTCTTCGTGTGTCACGTGTTTTTCTTGTAGAATTTGTACAGAAATCAAAATGTTGTCCATATAAGAAGTTGCTTGTTATGTGATGTGTCTCACTTTTACATTTATGAAACATTAAGAAATGGAATGGTTTTGAAGAAATATAAACAAATGTCCATTTGAGCGTGACACACGAACTCTCAACCTTCCTTTGTAATAATTGTAATCAAGCACGAAATAAGTATTGTATTATGGTTTCTATGCATTATAGTTATTAACAAAGGTAAGCACTTCATTATTAATTGAATTTAACATACAGAAGTAATGATTTATTTGCCTTAAATGTGCATTCAAATATGTCATTTCTAATAGATAATTTCGTGCTCTTAAACCACAGACTTCTTTGTGCGTATTCTTCTACATATGTGTTGTAACACAATCACTGTTGTCAGATGAAAAAAATTCGGATCATAACGAAAAAAATTAATAACAAGCAGAGATTTTTCTTTTTCGTGAAAATGTCGCATTTTCATGGAATAATCCATTGGAGGGATAGAAGGAGACACTTGTCATTCGATAATTTGAAGGAAGGACATAGCAATATTATAGATTTATAATGCACGAATTGACAAACAGTCTGTAGAAATTGGCGTACTTGAGAGTCTGAATGATCATTCGCTTCATTTTAACCCTTTTACAATTTATTTTAAAACCTTGTATTTGCAGTAGCTTTCGTGTATCATACTGCCATCTCGTGTTCGTTTACGGCGGATGGGTGGCGATCCTGGCGGTTATTCTCTTCAAAGTGCAAACGATTTTAACATAGTGATGACCTATCTGTTACATAATATGAATCACGGTAACACACGAAGTGAATGAATGTAACCTCTATGAAGGTTATTATAACAGACTGAGCACTGTAAAATTCTATTTATTTATTTTGCCAAACAACAGGAATAAATCCCACTATGCCTAATTGTGCTGTATAAAGTAAAACAAATACATAAACTCATTAAGTCTGAGAATAAAGAAAAATATTATAACTACGTAAAATCACAAATTTTAAGCAAATGTAATGCACAAAATTTCATAAACAATTTTGTAGGCTAAAGAGTATGTTGTAATGATAAGTCAAAATCCGGAAGATTATTTTTAAGAGATAGGGAATTAAACATAAGTTACACATTTGAATTAAAAGTGAGCATTTTAATACCGATATTGTTGATTAAAAATGGGAATATGCAGTGATTATATTTCTTCAATTTCTTTTCACTGCATTAAAATTAATAAGATGTAATAGTTCCTTACTCATAATCATTACACTTACCTATGGCTTTTAAGGAACCTGGAGGTTCATTGCCACCATCACATAAGCTCGCCATAGGTCCCTATTCTGAGCAAGATTAATCCAGTCCCTACCATCATATCCCACCTCCCTTAAATCCATTTTAATGTTATCCTCCCATCTACGTCTCAGCCTCCCCAAAGGTCTCTTTCTCCCTGGCCTCCCAACTAACACTATATGCATTTCTGGATTCGCCATAAGTGCTACATGCCCTGCCCATCTTAAACGTCTGAATTTAATGTTCCTAATTATAGCCTACTGTTAACAATTATATATAAGAATAATTGTTGCAATCTTCTACAAATAGTTATTGAAGTTTGGCCTACACAATGAAATTCCTTTAATAATGCATTATACGAGTAAGAATTGTTAGTAATTACTACCATATTTATTTTATTAAAATACGCATATCAAAGGAAACATTTCTGAATTCGTTTCTGTGTACAATAATTAATAATTATTTTTTATAAAGATGACAACATAATTGAAGCATATTCAAATTTCATGTAATAGGTCTATTAAACTATTATAAAGTAATTTTAGAACTTGTTCATCCTTAAAATATTTCTTGAATTACGAAAAATAAATCCTGGTTGTCTATATACTTCATCTATGATCTCAGAATTTGGTTTTCAGAATTTAAATTGTGTGTAAGGATTAAACCTAGATCTTTAATAGAAAAATTACAGGCGAAATTTCCAGAATTCATACCGTATTGAACATTTGGTTGTAGAGAAACTCTATGAAAACTTATGAAACAGTATTTTTAACATTCAATGGAACATTTTTTAATACCGTACGAGTATATTCCAGGTAATAGGACTGTGTATATCAGGCTCCGCCAAGTCGAGTCAAGATCGTGAGAGGGCGTACAGGCCTATTTACGGCTTCCACTGCGGGCAGTACACTTGTACACTGCAGTCTATCAGTGGTGGAGCCTATCGAGGTCGCTTGGGGGCACCGGTGCACTGCATTTTGCACCAGGAATATTTATGTGCTAAAAACATGAACCTTAGCAATGTAATGGATGTTGTTATGTGAACATTTAATTTCATAAGGTCTAAAGGACTCAATCACAGGGACTTCAGGGCACTGCTTGATGGTATTAACAGTATGGGGATTTACTCTACCATACCGAGGTAAGGTGGTGAAGTCGAAAAATTCTGGAACGTTTTCTCGCACTTAGAAATAAAACTGCCTTATTTATGGATGTACATGGGAAACCTGTTAGAAGCCTTGGACATGAAAGAATTATATAAGAATAATGCAGCAATTGTGCGAAGTTTCGAACGTAGATTTGAGGATATTAGAGATCTTGAACAACAATTTAAGATATTTGCAATATCTTTTTCAGTGAGTGTCCTGGATATTCCTGCTGAACTACAATTAGAAATATTTGATTTACAAAGCGATATTGAGCTAAAGGATAAGTATCAAAACAGAAAAAGTATTAACCATTTCTATACTTGTTTTCCACGAGAAAGGTTTCCTAAACAGTACAATCTTGCTGCAAGAACGTTGTAAATGTTCGGGACAACCTACATATGCGAAACACTGTTTTGTTTAATGAAGTTTACAAAGTCACGTCACAGAAACAACTAAGTGATGAACACTTGAAGGCATGTTTGTGATTGGCTGGTACTAAAACAATAGCTCCGAGAATTAAATAGCTGCTTACTAACAGAAAACTGCAAAAATCGCAGCGGATCTCTGATGTTTAAGAAAAATTACTATTATTAGAGAATTGTATTTGAATAACAACGTTTGTACTGTTGTTTTATTTTGTTAATTGAATTGTATAGCAATGAGAAGAAGACAAACAGTATATTAATCTGTATAAAAGTGTATATTTTGTTTTGTTTCATTATTGTGCAAACATGCAAAAATTTGTTTCGTATATAGTTAACTGTACAAAATTGTATAGAGTACTGTTTTTCAGTATAGTACAATTAACAGTGAAAGCGTGCTTCAATTAAAAGCTGAAATTAATTTACATTCTTATCACAAATTTGGTTCACATACAAGTTCTTAGCTCCGCCACTGTGGAAGCAGCTACCCTTGCCCGCAGCCGTACGTCAGGGCTTGAGGGTTTGTACGTACGCACGAGAGTGTAGTCACTTGACGGTCCCTGGTGTATATCATGTGATGCAATTAAAATTATACCATAGCCTATACATTAATATCTGGAATAAAGATTAGTAATTACATGTCTTAACTGTTTCTCAATTCATTAAAACACATCCTCCATATATCTAATTTTAGATTCCATTCTATTGTTTCATTTCTCAACCAAGAAATGTTAGTAAATATAAAATGTAAATAGCACTTCTACTCGGTACACAATAAAGTATGTAGCCTCATAGGAATGAGTGACAGAGATGTTTCAATGCTTAGAGCCTAGCTATCCCTCGAATGTCTTTGGATCTTCTCTTGCAAACTGCCTGGGTGCAGTGGAGGGGAATGTTCTTGCACAAAGAGCACGGGTTGCTGATCACTGATATAGGGCAAGAGAAACTCTATTTGTTTCTGATACGTCCAAAGTTTGTTGGTTGTACTGGATCACCACTACTTTTCTTTTTCTGTCTTCTCAGTGCTTGTTTCTTAAGCCTGCAAATCATTTTTATGTCTGGTTTTATAGCAGAAAATTGTAGCCCCATTTCTGCTTTTTGAATTTAGTCCATTTCGATGTTTTCTTTTAGTGGACCCATACGTAGAAAATCCGATAATAAAATTGATACATGATATATTATTTTGCGTTTTAGATGTTCTATGGTAATAATAATAATAATAATAATAATAATAATAATAATAATAATAATAATAATAATTGCAAAACAACAGCAGACAACTGACTTAGCCAAATTATACTGGACAACAAGATTCCAAATGAACTAGATCAGCATTTCTCATACTATGGTCCATGGACCACCTGTGGTCCTCGAGGTCTGCCCTTATGGTCCTTCGAAAAATATAGAAGAAAAAATAAAATTCAAACGAATTGCGTATCACATTATAGCTGAAAATCTCAGAGTTTGGAAATGATACATGGCAATCGCCTTTCACTTTTTCTCCCAGTACTGACATTTTATGAAATTTATTACCCTACTCGTCTACCGAATTCCCACTCTACTCTCAGCAACAAAAGAGGGATTTAAAGCACTATGAACGTGGCGTTTCTCGCCATTTTTTCCCTGCACATCCTGCATCTGTAACCCAGCCAGGGACTACCCAAATTCATAACAGAGGATCAAAGTACCGAATCTTTTCATATATTTATGACTTTCTTAATAGTTTTGCTGACACCCAGACCGCACACTGAAATCGTCACTTACTGTACAGTCTCCCTGGAAAAGGATGAGACGATTGAATATTCTTAAGTCTCTGATGTAAGACACTGCGCATGATCGGAGACCAGAGCACCGATACACAAGATAACGAATATTGAGTTACTTAAATTCAGGCTATTTGGTTTGTTACTAACATCGTTCCGAAATTCACTTCAAAAACTGCAAAAAATATGATAATATTACGTAAATAAAAGATAAATATATACATAAATCGTGTAGTTAAATCGACAATGGACCTTCATGACTAGATCGACACTCCGCACAGAAAGGAACGCTTTCATGTTGTTTCAATAGCTCAGACGGTAAGACTTCTGCGTGTTGTGTAGAAGAGTGCGAGTTCAATTCTTAGTCTACACAACGATTTTTTTTGTCTAAACAACGTTGAAATAGCAAAGTAACGTTGAAATAAAGATTTACAAAGTCCTGAGATTCAGTGTTAATGATCACAAACAATACAAAATTACAAGTTATAATATTATAAACTTTAATCTAATGAATGCATTTATACACTCATATACAATGTAAATGCATATATATTAAAAACTAACAATTAAAATGAAATTAAAAAATTTGTGTAATAATAGACAAACTTTTACAAAGGTTTAGAGTCCTTAGGCTAAGTCATTTGTTGAGTAATTATTACAATATTTTATTAATAGCTTTCCCATATGTGTAAGAAATGCACTCGCACAAAACAATTTTTGTTAAAAGTATGGCTTTGGATTATTTCATTCTCACCCCTTCAGTTAATTTTAACTATTTTATCTACGTGTTTGCAATAGTGTTTAATTTAATGTGCATTCAATTTTATTCATGTTACGATTGAATGAAAAAGCATTGTTGCAGTTATTGACTAATTACATATATTAATACTAATTATTAAATGCATCTGTTAAGTAACCAATTGCAGTATCTTTTGCAAAATCTTGAATCTTAAGTTGTCAATAATATTTCTGTACAATATACTATAATACGTTAAAAGAATTTGCAATAGATTTGGGATCCTCTACTTTATAATTATTGGTTTTTAATGAAAAAAATATTTTCTTTCTTAGGATATCTACAAGTTTAAATTTAATAATATTCCGAATAGGTTTAATTGTATTATCTGAATTTTGTACTTTTCTATTCAAATATATTCTATTTCCCTCTTTCATAATTTTTGATAAATTACACTGTACTTCTTGCAGTATTTAAGAACATGAGGATCATTACATTGCAACACATTACATATAGATTCTTCTTTTTAATATATGAGATTTTGAAGTCCCTGCGTTATCTACATGTTTTTACTTTTGAATTTTTTCACAACATTGAGTGGAGAACATCCACTGAAGTGATTATGAAATTAAGTGAAAAATTCAATACATTTACTCTTAATATCAGTAGTACCAGTATCATATATGTTTTTCCAAGATTCATTTTGTAGACATAAATGTGAATAATCACTAGATACAGCATTTACGATCCTTTCTTAGTTTTTAAATTAATATTTTGAAATTGTTCAGTAACATTGGAAACACTTAGGATTTGTTTATCATGTTCAGACAAACCATTTATTATAGGTTCTGTCGAATAGGAATTCAGTTTAATTCTGTGTACAAAACATTTATCAATGGCTGTGCTACTTCAGCTTGTATGCTGTGGGAAAATGAGTCTACGACTAAGGTTTCCAGTTTCAAGGAGTGAATTTAATTTACTTTTACGGAAAAGTTCCGAGAGATAATCTATGTTTATGTCACTACAGATCACAAATTCCATATGAGATTTCTAAAGTCTTTTCTTTACAAATTCAATGTTGGCTATAAATATTAATAAATAATCTAAGAAATATGAATGATTGTAGTTAGAAGTCTGATTTACATTATAAAAAGCAAGAAGTTACATTCCTCCGCAAGATTCGAACTTTCGATGATGGTTTTGTCGTCCAACGCACAACGACGGACCCATTCAATGCGTATGTTAATAACCTACAATTTAGCTGTAGCAACTTGGGGTTTGTTTACTTAATGTAATTAGATTTAATTTGATTATTTTTGCAACAATTGGACTTCCTGTTATTTAGTTATTTAATTTAGGGGAGGTCGAAAATCGCCCTATTCCTGGGCGTTCCCGGATTTCTTCATTGTAAGAGGATGCTCTCTTTTTCGAGGCAGTTCGACAGGACCCCTTTCTGACTGCTAACGAAATAAGAGCAGCATCTAACTTTCCCGGCTCTTCACAGACTGTGATCAGCAGGTTGAGGAACCGTGGTATTAGGAGCCGGAGGGCTGCGCAAATGGAAATATTGGGGGAAGCACAAGCTGTCGACCATCTTGCCTTCGCTACCAATTGAGTGCATTTCGATTGGAGAAATGTAATTTTCTCCGACGAAACAACCATCTCGAGTGATTACGAAGGTCCTGTCCGTGTCTATCGTGAGGATGGTCTCCGACATGACCAGCGCTATGTGCACCAACGTGAAAGATCGGGGCGCTTTAGCATATCGTGTTAGGGGTGGATGTCTTACGATGGACCTGGCGCTATAGAACGCATCGATGGCCGGTTTAATGCGGGAACTTACGAGCACATTCTGGAAAATATATTCCTTCCCTCCGCCCGAGAACGTTTTCCCGAAGGAACATTGCTGTTCCAGCAGGATAACCATCCCGTGCACTATGCTGCAAGCATTCAAAGATGGTTTCAAAGGAGACCCGAGATCGAAATCATTAATTGGCCTCCGAAGTCACCTGATTTGAATGTCATCGAAAATTTATGGGCGGAATTGCAAAAGAGAAGGATAGCCACCTATGCCCACCGACGCCCTCGAAATCGAGACGAATTGTGGGATCAAGTTGTTGACACCTGGGAAGATCTCGCCGGGGATCAGAACTTATTCCACAATCTCGTGACATCCATGCCGGATCAACTTAGAGCTGTAATAGAAGCTGATGGCATGTGGACAAGATTTTAAGTTAACAGGTCTCTTTTTGTTTCTTATGATTTTTGTTTGAGGAAGAATACTTTTAACTTCCAAGTAAGATTTTTTTTTTTGACGAGGTTCAGCCCACTTGTAAGACCCAGAAATTGGGCATAAATTATTCCATATTTTTCGACAAATTAAACAGTCGAGGAACTCTGAACAAATTAATTACACCTCAATAAAAAAAAAGTTTTACCCGGGATCGAACACGAGACGTTTCGGTTATATAGTGGAACCGACACGCTACTATATGAGCTAACGAGACAAGACAGTGACAGCAGCAGTCCAGAATGTAGATCCCTTAGCAGGCATTTGCCATTCGGTACAGTGAAGCAATGATATTTTGTGACTCGAGCTATGTTGTGAAATCCAGGCCTTAAATGGCAGTCTTCTTCGTGATCCTTATTCTGGTCCTTGTCCTTGTTGTGGTCCTTGTAACAATTCTTGTACTATTTGTCATGTTATGTATCGTTACGTCGATATCGAGTGAACCGAGCTGTAGAACTTTAACTTCCGACGACCAAGAATCGTCTCATTCTTTTTCAGGGTAACTGTACATCTTACACCAATAATGGAACGTACCAAATTGCATATTTACTTGTTGAAAATCGGGCATGTTTCTGCATTAATTCTTTTCATTTCTGTTTTTCCAGATAACGATATAAGAAATTTTAGACTCCTCCTATTTTAAAATCTGGGCGAATCAGATCCGGAAATTCAAATTACAATACTTTTCTAATTATATTTTTTGTAGCCAATCACAAGTAACTTAAAACAAATTCTGTGCATTGCTGATTCGTCGCTTGCCTTTTAGCAGTTATTTGTTTGAAATCTTTCTTATGTGATATACGCTAGTAGTTGTCTATGTCTCTGTTAAATAGTGCCCTTTATACATAATGGAAAACTGGCTTCGATCCGGATCTTTGAAAAGAAAGGAACGTGATTATATGCTTCATTTAGGCAGTGCTAATAGTTCAGAAGCTGTGTGTGAAAATATTAATATCAGTGATTGTAGTGCCATTAAAGAAATATCTAGTCCTGTTGGAAGAAAAAATACTTTCGTAAATATTATGAGAGTTATTTGGAACTTGAATTTACTTGGTGTGGCAATGAGAGTGAACCAAAACCTCGGTGCGTTGTTTGTTACGAGTGTATGAAACCCGCGAAATTGAAACGGCACTCAGACACAAAATACGCAAGTGTAAAAAGTAAACATGTATAATTATTAATGTGAATGCCAACATTTATTTATTTTGTTAATTAATAAGTTAAAGATTATCCAAACTAACAGCCTTGAATTATTAAAAAAACGAAAATAAATTTGCTTCTATTAACATTAACTTAATTAGTTAATATTAATATAAAATTAATTGAAATAAATTAATTTTAATTAATTCTATTTTAAAATATAGGTATGCTGGTATTAAAATATGCTACAAAAATAATAAATTTGCTTTCTAAGGGAACAAGGGTAAGGTGGTCTGTGGAACTGTTCTGACTTAAAAAGGTGGTCCTCACTTCAAAAAAGTTTGAGAAACGCTGAACTAGATGATTTCAGTTGGAAGAAGAAGAAGAAGAAGATAATAATTATTTTTCATACTTTCATTATAATAATAATTGACTTCAGTATCAAAATTATATTGGAAAGCAAGAAGGAGAATGTCGTTCATCCAAGTTCCTGAGCGCTAGGCTGCTGCTGCTTACTAATTTCCTGCTGTCTGAAATACCTACATACCCTATATGCATTATAAGGAATACCAGACAGTTGATTTGCTAAAAAAATACAATTACTAATGAACAATTAATTATGCAGATAAAGAATACGAATTGTCAAGTCACCGCAAGGCCTTAGTTGCTTGACAGTTTTACTTGTAGTGCAACTCTATCCTCCTCTCTTAGCAGCACAGTTGTCGGTAACTTTATCATAAAACTTGGGACTTTTTTTTTAAGTTCCTTGAAAAGTGATTTTTCAATAGTCATTGAAGTGAGTCTGTTGAAATGATCCTGAGCCGTGGCATTTTTGCAGTATTTTATTCTTTTCAATGCAGAAAAGCTTCTTTCACCAGAGGCACTTGTAGCTGGTATTGTTAAAATCAGTTTAACGAGCTTTGATACTTCAAGTAATGTTTCGCTGAAGTAATTTTCGTCTATGTACTTATGCAAATCTGACACAGATTCTAATCTGAATTCTGAACTGAAAGTATAAGGAAGTTCAGACAGGAGGCCCTGACAATTAAAATGCCAACCATAAGGGGAATTCATGACATTTTGGAGAAGACATAGAGGGAAATTAATAGTGTGTTCTGCAAATTTATTGAAATCTAAAAAACCGAAAAATTGCATGTGTTGTAAATCAGAAAATCTTTGTGGACGATGAAATTGTCAATTGTTTCAAAGTAGAGTCTACGACATTCCATTGTCCCATCATTCATCTGATGCCTCATCTTACTGTAGTAGTCAGATGCAGACATCCTTTCCCACTTAGAGTCAAAATCATTGCGAAGTCTATTTAAGAATTCTTTGAAGTCTTCAATTTTGTTTTGGCAATGAATATTGCTGAAAGTTTTCTTCTGCAAAATTTTGTACAAAATTTCTGCCTTTGATAACATAATATGGAAAATCTCATCAGAAAATTGTATTAAAAATCAACGAGATTATTTTTGAAACCTGGTGCACAATACCGAGTTTAAGAATCAAATACAATAATATTGAGAACAATGTGATGAAACAACTGATTTAATTTGTCTCTATTATTGTGGATCATTTCAACAAGACGAATATTATAAAGCCATCTAGTTGGAGCAGCAGATGGGAAACAACTTTCAACAATTTCATTGAGAGCGTAGGATCTTTTAGAAGATGCAGAAAAGAAAGAAGCAAAGCCAGAAACAGTCTAAAAAAGATTTTGCATTTACTGATACTGATTTGGAGGGTGGATATACGACTTGAGTGGGCTCTGATGAGACCTAAGGTGTCACACATTTATTTGATAGATGTAAGTCCTTCAAGAAGGTATGAATATACATTACATGGCCTGCATGTGGATAGTAGAGGCAAGGAGCACCTTTTGGTTCTTATTGCTAATAACATCAGAGGTAGCCATGTAAAAAAACTAAGATCAGACGCTATGGACAGTACTCTATAACAGAGTCGCCAGTATGAAAGGATAATTCCGAGCCTTTGGCGTGAGACGAACTCGATAGCTCAATGGTAGAGCGCCTGACCGGAGAACAGGAAGTCGCAGATTCGATTCCCGCTCGAGGTTGTGAAATTTTTCTTTCATACCATGGCATGATTGTGACTATAATAGTATTTAATTCATTAAAAAAGTAGAATTGTAATATTCCTGTGTTAGTTAATGCTAGGGCTTCTCCTTGTTTAGGTTAAACTTCCCACCAGTAAGGTGTTTAAGTTAAATTAAATTATGAATATTCTGCTGTTTCTAGTAACGAATATTGTAAACACAGTAACTTCACTACTTTTCTTCAAGCTATTAGGGGATTAAAACAAAAAACTGATGACTTGATCACTTCTTTAGCATCTCAAATCATAAACCTGGCATAATATAATGTATAACTGAACATCATATTAAACAACAGGAGATATTACAACTGTCTTTACGTGGACATTTATTAGGTTTTAGTTTCTGTATACATGTCTTCCAAAAGGAGGTGCTTGTATTTTTATCAGAGAGGATCTATTATATAGTAAAATTGATGTACGGTAACTGATTTCTGTCTTGAAGAAGATATTGAAATGGAATACAAGTTGGTTGTGAGATATCAATTTAATTTTCTTATATGTTTATAGAGCGCCGATGGGAGATTATAAAATAGTTTATAACTAACTTAGATTCGTTACTTTACAAACTACATACCGAATTCGTAATCTGTGGTGACATGAACATAGATTATCTATCAGAAAGCTGACGTAAAAGCAAACTAAACTCACTTCTAGAAACTTATAATCTTAGTCACACAGTAAGTTTCCCAACCAGAATACAAGCTGGAAGTAGTACAGCCATAGATAATATATTTATAGATAAAAGTAGATTGAATTCATATTCAACAGTACCTTCAATCAATGGCCTGTCTGATCATTATGCACAAATTCTAAGTGTTTTCAATGTGAGTGAAAAATTCCAAAGTGTTAATTAAAAAACCAAAAAAAGGATTATAAATGCTGAAGCTCTTCATCATTTATATGCATATCTACAAAATGAATCTTGGGAAAATGTATATAGTACCAGTACCCTTGATTTTAATAGTAAATTTAATGCGTTTTTCACTATATTTACTAATTCAGATTAATGTTTTCCAGTCAGGGTGGTGAAAAAATGTAAAAACATGTGGATAGCTCAGGGAATTAAAATATCATGTAGTACAAAAAGGAATGAGTAGGAATAGTGATAATTAAAGAACACACTTTAATTGGACGAGTTGTAAGGTACACAGCACACATACTATATGGCAACTCTTGGCTGTGCAACCTCAAGATTGTCACTAGGTAATTCGTAAACACAGATCTAAGTTGTACAGGCAAGTGAAAAGAATGTAAAGAAAACGTGCACACATCAATAATTGTGATAGATAAAGATTGAAATATCAGCATATGACAAGCTTATTATAGTATACAAACATAATATATTCATAGAACTGCTCTGACAGGGATGGCGAACCTATGATAAGTGATGACACTCTAACTCAATTTTGGTGGCACGTCACATGATCTTGTTATTTTAAATTCTTGTACATGGTATAATGATGAACCTACAATAAATTGGTCGAATATGTGATGCAATCTAATAAAAATTAAGTAACATATAAAATATAATTTGGATTCAAGGGGGGGGGGGGGAGATTTCATGGCGATTTTTAAGGAAAATTGTAGGTGGCACACGAGACAATTGAAAATTATAGACCAGACATTAACTGGCACACTAGTCGGAAATGGTTTGCCATCCATGCCCGGCTAGGAATTGAACTCTTGGCAGTAGGCCAAAAAATCAGTTCTATAATTAAATAACAGCATTGCAATGAGATATAACATACATCCTTAAATTTTCAAATGAAAATCTTCTTCTACAATCACCCAAACAACATTTATATATTGAAAAACTGCGTTCTACATCACATGATGTAACAGGTGCTTAAAGAAAGTAAAGGAGATTTTCTGCATCAGGTATAGCAGTAGTTTGCCTCATTTTATTTGTTAAGTCAGTTCTTATATCTTTCATTGTCCAATACCCACAGTTCTTTCTTAAAACCGAGTTTAATTTTTCTTTTACTTTCTCGGTGATCGATGTAGATTGCAGTTCCTGAAGTTGTCGAGATAATTCATCGATCAGGCTAAGAGCTTCTGACATTTCCATCTCTGTTATCTCTAGATGTGTGATTGTTTGGACACACACATTCAAAATTGTTTTTATTAATTTTAGCTTTTCTTCTAATTGATTTGAAACCAGAGATTTAACACGCGCAATTGCTGAACAGTCCTTTTCGTTAAAAGTATTGATGGTTTTAACAACTGTTCTATAATGTTTGGCATAGTAGAACACAGCATGCAGCCAAATTCCCCACCTAGTAATTATGGACTGTGGAGATAACGGTATGCTTGCTGCCATTTCCTTCAATTTCATTATTTGCGACAGTGCCTTTGAGAATATTCTTTTTTTATTTGCAATGAAAGTGTCCACATCATCATACGACGATCGGATTTCCTCCGACACTCTATGGTAACCATGAGCCATGCAAGTTACATGAATCATGTGTGAATAATTTTTCTGAATTTCTTTGACTGCTTTGACCATGTAGGAAGCCGCGTCACAAAAATTAGCAAATTTTCTCGCTTGACACCCATGGGATAGAGAATAGACATTGATTTATTAAATAGATTCATAACAGCTTTATGGTTAACTTTTTCCAGTACTTCTGTTGTGAGTAAATATTTCTTGCCATGGTCATTGGCTAAGAGAATTTCTATAATCACATTTCCCATGTACCTACTGGTAACATCAGTGGTTTCATCTATACTGACCCAAATTTTGTTATCTGCTAAATTTTGTCGAATATTACTAACAACTCTTTCGTAGCAGAAAGGTAAATAATTTTGGTATAGAGTTGTTTCTGGTGGAACCTTCTTCCCTGTATATTTTCAATAAATCCACTAAAGTGAGGATTTTTCACTTTATGCAAAGGAATATTTGCATTTATTAACATCTGACACAAGTCTCTGAAGAACTCTGATTGTTTATTTGACAGCGAATATGATGTGGATGGCATTTCAGTTCTCTGTTCCTTTGCCGATAGTAAATCAATATGTGCCATTATGTTTTTTGGTATTACAATGTCTACGTAAAAATCTTTTTTCCTGAACTTGTATTTCTGTATTGCATAATATACAAGTAATACTTTCTTCATTTTCTCTAAAGAACTTATTACCATATTCTTCTTTAACTTCTTGATTTTTGCGGTTTTTGTTTTCGGCATCGTTTTCCATCGTATTACACTGCACTTCAATAATACACAATTCAAACTTTGAATGAACGTGGTTCAGTGATCTTCAGTTCCTTTTTGCTACACATCTCCTTATGTACTCAAATGTACTGCATGAATACTACTCCGCTGTGACATCAATGTCAACACTCCTATTGTTGTTAAGCTGAATCCTCTACTAATTGATATTCAAAGAATGAAAATATTACTTATATTAAAATCGATGATTGTAAATTAAAGAATCCAAAATCAGTTTAACGACTTCTACATAAATATTATTGAGAACTTAAATACTCAAAATTGGTTACTTAACAGATACATTTAACACTGAATTTCTAGGCCTCAAATTTATTTCCACTACCACAGTAGAAATCATGCACGTGATAAAACATCTAAAAAAAAATAATAAAAACAAATTCCTCTGGATATGATGAAATCCTAAGTAAAGTCCTGAAAACCTGTTCTTAAAAAATATCTCCTCCGTTAGTCTATTTATTATCTATGTGGTGTTTTTCCATAGAGACTCAAATATTCAATAGTAAAACCAATATACAAAAAGGGAGATAAAGGTACTATTGCTAATTATAGACCCATATCATCTTATTATTCCGATGAGAAGCTTTTATCATCCAGTATGCTCTCAGAAAAGCTGAAAGTTAGAATTTATAAAACAGTTATATTACCGGTTGTTCTGTATAGTTTTATTTATTTTAGTTTGTTATTTAACGACGCTGTATCAACTACTAGGTTATTTAGCATCGATGAGATTGGTGATAGTGAGATGATATTTGGCGAGATGAGGCCGAGGATTCGCCATAGATTACCTTGCATTCACATTACGGTTGGGGAAAACCTCGGAAAAAACCCAACCAGGTAATCAGCCCAAGCGGGGATCGAACCGCACCCGAACGCAACATCAGACCGGCAGGCAAGCGCCTTAACCGACTGAGCCACGCCGGTGGCTTTCTGTATAGTTGTGAAACATGGACTCTCCCTTTGAGAGAGGCTGCACACATTGTATTCTTCACCTGACATAATTAAGAATATTAAATCCAGATGTTTGAGATGGGCAGGGCATGTAGCACATATAGGCGAATCCAGAAATGCATATAGAGTGTTATTTGGGAGGCCGAAGGGAAAAAGACCTTTGGGGAGACTGAAGTATAGATGAGAGGATATTATAAAAATGGATTTGAAAAAGGTGGGATATGATGGTAGAGACTGGATTAATCTTGCTTAGGATTAGGGACCGATGGTGGGCTTATGTGAGGGCGGCAATGAACTTCAGGGTTCCTTAAAAGCCATTTGTAAGTAAGTAAGACCCATATGATACTGTATATCTGTGTATGTGTGTGTTGAAGAAAAACGGAGGGGAAGCTAAAATGAGTTTTTTTCAAGGGAGGAAAAATTATTATATAAAAATGAAAATTCAGATTTGAAGGGGTGAAGTAGGGTATTAGTGAAAAGTAAACTGGACTTGTTATTAGAAATGTAGATTTTTCGTCCCTATGTTTATTTCTGTTCTATAGTACAGTGAAACCTCTCATTTACGAACATTGAAGGGACGTAACAATCTGTCCACATCTGGGAAGTGTCCTTTATTGGGAGGGATCCTCCCCAATCTAACAGTAAATTTATAATATGCATTATGTATCCATTCACGCTTTAAATGAAATGTATTACTGTAGTTTAATTCTAAATGCAGTATACTACAGTAAATACTTTGCAACTTTGAACTACAGTAGATACGACTGAAAAAGGAAAATAAGTACCTACTGTGCCATGCAATTTTATTCTAGGTCTACAGTTATGCAGTACTGTAATTTACAGTTTTGAACTTTACCTTTACATTCAGGTGCCATGTCTCTCGAAACAGAACAACTGATTGAAGTGAAGAGAATAATCTTACTAACCCTATCATGTGTCAAATACCATCATAGAAATCTTGGACCCATCAGACAGGTTAAATTTTACGACTTCGTTTATCCAACCGCTTCCAGCTAACAAGGGGTAGCCGGCTGGGCTAGTGATAGCATACGAGACCCTTATCGTCTTCTTTCATGTTAAGGAATTTCTGTAGAGTTCTCAAAACTAAATTTTCCATTTTTGTAACACATTAGGTCTTGAAATCCAAGTTCTGTCTGCAGTTAGGAGGTAAAGCAAGCTTTAGGACTTTGAAACAGCTGTCCTTGTCCATGTCTGAGAGTATCCATAAACGAGAGTTAAGTTTATCATTATTTCTATATTATTTCAGTTGGGACATAAAAATCTGTCTGTATATGAGGAGTGTCCGTATCTTGGAGGTGTCCGTAAGGAGAGGTTTCACTGTATTCCAATTTTTAGGGCAACTGGACATCAATACAAAGACTCGAAGGAAGTTGTGTAACATGATGCAGTGGTAAAGTTTACCAAACATTAACGAAAAATTAGAGAATTTGTGAAGAATTACCTACTAGCCTATGAAAATTACTGAAACGAACAAATAAAAGAAATAAAGTGTAAATGCTCACATTTTAAGTCTGAATTGAAATGAATATAGATCACAGCACACAAAAAATAGAATACAGCTCTTACCAAAATGTAAGGACATCCCTCTACAAGTGATGTTTCACTCCTGTCCTTATACTTATGTGAAACCCCCTGATGTTTATATAGGGACAAAATGCCTGTGGAAAGTGAAACTTTTACTGCAAATCCAATCTGTCTATCTTCCAAACTGTGGATTATATAACAATTTGTCTGTTGTGAAATTTACTGAAAAAAAACATATTTTGTAGGAAAAAAATAATTACTCCTGAATGTGTTGAATTAGATCTGTGAATTTTGAGATAGAGTTAGACATATCTGAAAGACTTTTTGTGCAATTATTGCTTTTTTGTTTTAAAAATTTGTGACAGTTCATGCAGGCATTGTATTCTAGATTGTTTTGTTTTCCTTTAAGAAAAATTGCCATTTTCTAAAATTCTCTTGAGCTTGAAATTCGCTGCAAATGGACCTGGATCTGCCACTGTCATTTACATCAAACATTGTGAGTTGGTAACATTGGTCAATCAGCTTATTCCCTTCATTTTTAGTAATCAGCTATGGAGGTTACTACAAGTGTGAAAAGGTTGCATTTCTTTCTTGAAAAAAAAAAAAAAAAAAAATAGGTCAGAATTCAGTGAGTATGGACGTGAAGTCGCAGATTAGTGGAATGTGGAAGAATGACTGGAGATAATATCTAACTCCATTAAAAAATTCACTGATTTAAGTCAACCCATTGTGGAGTAATTTTTTTTTGCTATTAAATATGTAATTATTCAGTGAGTTTCATAACAGACAAATTGTTATGTAACCCACAGTTTGAAAGATAGACAGATTAGATTGGGTTTGCAGTAAAAACTTCACTTTTCACAGGTATCTGGTCCCTGTATAAACATCAGGGGGTTTCATAGAAGTGTAAGGACAGGAGTGAAACATCACTTATGGAGGGGTGTCCTTAAACTTTTGGTAAAAGCTGTACATTCATTAAGAAAAACAGTGATTGACTCAAAATCTTCGTGATTCCCAAAGTAATAAATCGACCAGGATGGCTAACGAAGAAATTTCAGGAGTTGAGTGAGAGAAGCAAAAGAAAAAATACTCAATCAATCAATCCAATCTTCTTAATGTGTCCAGCTGTTTGCTGACAATATAAAGTCCACCATAATCCACTGTAGTCTATTCAGTTTTTGTTTTTCACGAGAAATGAGGGGTATTTTGATTGGTGTTTATTATAGATGCCTGTTGCTAGTAGTCAGAGTTGGGGTGTAGTCAATATATATTGCAGGGCTGTGTCTTCTGCAACTGGTACTGATGATTTTAATTTACTTCTTTTGTGGTTTATGGATGGACAGTATATAAGAATGTGTTCCAGATCTTCATCATGATTATTACACCACAGACAAGTAGGATTATCAGAAATGTGAAATCGGTGTTAAATACAATTGTGTGACAATGTGACCTGTTCTGGCTCTTGTTAAAAATGTTTGAACATGTCTGGGCAAGTTTTTGTACTTTTCCAGGTCATTTGGTTTCTTTTGTACAGACTGTAAAATTTTTCCTTTGTCAGAAGAGAGCCAATTGTTGATCCATAGTTTTGTAAAATGAGATTTTACTGAAGCAAAAGCACTGGATAGAGATATCACTTGAAGAGGTCTTGGTTGCAAATATGTTGCCTGTTTTGCAATATTATCGACTTTCTCGTTTCCAGATATACCAAAATGACTAGGTGACCATTGAAATGTTATTTCCTTTTGGAGTTCTTTTAGTTTACTTAGTTGTTTCTGAATTGGAATAATTGTATGTGCATATAGATTTGGTACATATTTAATTATATTAAATATAGCCCCCTTGGAGTCAGTAAGTATGCAAATAGGTTTTTCAGAAATTTGAGTAACACACTGAAGAGCAGCATCAGTAGCTAGCAATTCAGTGTCAAGACTAAAAAAAAAAGAAGAAATAAGATTTACCTAGAAATACAGATATGGAAGTTAAATATGGTACCCAGGTGAAATTAGGTACTTGGCATGTTTGTTGAAGCTGCTCTTTCAAGAATACAGTATGAAATAATAGGAACTAATAAAAAGTTAAGCTTATATCGTTGCTACAGTGTGTTACAGAAGGCAAAATTGGATTGCTATCTGCACAATGAGTCATATGATGCTACTGATACTTCTGCTAAGATAAAGTTACAGATTTTATTGGACTATACAATTACACACATTTGGAAGGAGTTGTAAAAACTTAAGTGAAGACGAAAATAACTCATTGGTGTTAATTTGCAAGTGGGGATGTGACGGATTACAACAAGTTCAATATAACAGAGATTTCAGAATTATATGATTCCGACACAAATATTTCTCAGAGTTCTTTTATACTCCTTCAATTAATTTGTAGCAAAATAAAAAGTTGATCTGGTAGAACCCTAATCCTTCTTCACCATGTTATTGTTGTGCTAATAGAATAAGATTTGTCAAAGAATGTACTGACATAACCAATGAAATTTTCTGATGAACCATGGCTCTCATCATCATCATCGTCATCATCGTCATCATCATCATCATCATCATCATCATCATCATCATCATCATCATCATGCTGATCAATGTTAGTCAGATTTTAAGTAATAATAAGCATGAATATTTAGGTTAAACTTATGTTTTGATTTTAACGAATAATTAAATGGCTTGAAATGGTAGAAATAATATTTTTGTTCATAAAAACTATTTCATATCGTTTAAAATACAATAAATTAGTAAGACAGCACGTTTAGACTCAAAGTACAAAAATAATTTTGGCCCCCTAAATTTGTCACATACCCCACTGTGTGTCGGTGGGATTTTTTGTGACTTGGCTAAGCATTTGATTGTGTAGATCACAATATATTAGTAAAAAACTTATAAGTTTTATGATATTAAAGATGAGATGTTAGGTTGGTTTACATCTTACTTATCAAATAGAAAACAAAAAGTAGAAATAAATATACCAAATAATCACACAGTTACTTGTTCAGAATTTAAACATGAAGTTCCCAGGGGTAAATTTTAGGTCCATTATTGTTTCTAGTTTATATTAATGATTTAGCCTTAACCATAAACAATTTATCGCATGTAATTTTATTTACAGATGATACAAGTGTGATTATTTCAAGCAAACAATATGGTCATTGTATAAACACTTTTAATACAGTACTAAATCTAATGAATGAATGGTTCCATGCAAATAAACTAGCACTTAATGTTGATAAAACTAGTGCAGTAATTTAGTACACACAATAGTGCTCAGGTTTTCTACAGGTTTCGATTAAATGGAACTCATCTCAAAGAATCTACTGTATAAGCACAAACTTTCTTGGTTTAGAGTTGGATAATCACTTGAACTGGAAAGCACACATAGAATGTATTACTCCTAAATTGAATTCTGCCTGTTATGCATTAAGTTCATTATCTGTTATTGGTGATATAAGTACTTAAAATGTCATATTTTGCATATTTTCACTCTGTAATGAGTCGCACCCTGTGTGGTTTCCGCCAAGTGCATAACCATTTCTCGGAACTTCTATATAACAATACTAACAATAAATGTTCAATCATTTTAACTTACCATGCTCACAGTCGTTGCTGAAAATGGTTCCCGTTTGCCACCACACACAACTGACATCTTCTGATAAATGAATGAACAACACTCTGAAGTTCCACATCATTGATAGCTTGGATTTCTTCTCGTGTATAGTCTTTTAGTTCATCTATAGAGTGAGGATTTTTCCTCTCCATTAATAAAAGACACAGGGTGTTATAACTGGGCTTCATGGAGGCCACAAATTATTTTATTGATTAGTCTCGTACCGAAAATACGCGTCAATTTTCTCATGGACACTGCAGCTGTATGAGCAGTGGGGAATCTTGTTGAAATAAACTGACAATCATTCCACATAAGAACACTATGTTTTCTGCTTGATTTTCCATTCTTCACTGAACCTGTTTCTTTAAATCTTTTAGCGAGTCATCTAATTGTTTTGGCAGAAGGCACAGGTCTGTTTGGAAACTTTATTCGAAATTTTCGTCTTGTTTTCGCACACGACCTTCTGCCTTTTATGTACGTATTGTACATATACACACGTTTACACAGTGAGAATTTGTTGCTAGGCATTATCTAAATACACAATAATCACTAAACTTTATGCACTAACATTGTACACTTGAAGAATCGAGTTTCATTACACGACTTCTAAGCACACTGAATAACATATGGCTACTGGAGCTCGATTGTGCAGGAAAAATGGTTAGCGCATGGTGGAAACCACACAGAGCATGGCCAACCGGCTGGCCGCTCTTTTCTGAGATGTGTGATAATAAGAGCTTTGTATAAGATTAATTGCTGGTGTGCATAAAGGGACATCATGTAAAAATATTTTAAATAATTTAGAAATCGTGACCTTATGTGTGAGTACATTCTTTCTCTAATGATATTTTATATTAAAAACAAAGGTACATTTAATACTAATCAAGGCATTCATAATTTTAATACAAGACATTAATTACATCTTTATCTACCCTCTGTTGGTCTAAGCTGTTATAAAAAAGGAGTTCACTATTCATATATTACAGTCCTCAATGCACCGTCTGATTATCTTAAAGCTTTGAAGGACCATTAGAAAAGGTTTAGAAAAGAACTAACCAAACTTCTACATACTTATACCTTCTACACAGGTGATTAATTGTTTATGTTCGTAAATTGAATTATTCTACTTGATATGAAATCTACAATTTTGTATAGCTCATCTAAAATATGTTTGTATATTGACTTAATCTGTTTACTATGTACTGAATATTTTTGTATTACTTAGCTGATGAATTGTATATCGCTGTGAATTGAATAGTAGTCCGTATAGCTCAACTGATGAATTGTTTACCTATAAATTAAATTAATCTACTTGATTGATTTGTACAATTTTGTACAGCTTAACGAAAGTATGCTTGTAAATTCAATTAATCTGTTTACTATGTATTGTATACATTTGTATAGTTTGGTTGATGAATTGTATAGGCTTTAAATTGAATAGTAATCTGTATAGCTCAACTGATGAATTGTTTATGCTTGTAATTTGAAGTAATTTGCATTATATTTATTATTAATTTTTGTATAATCTGAACTGATTGATGCTTTTAAATTAAATTAAATTGCTTGCTATGTATTATATTTTATAGCTCAACTGATGAGTAATCATTTAGGTTTGTAAATTTAATAATCTGATTGCTATGTACTGTATATTTTTAGTAGAGCCACCAATGCAGCTCAGTCGGCAGATTCACTGGCCTGCTGATCCGGAGTTGCGCTCAGGCTTCGGTTAGATCCCCCATTTGGCCTGATTGGTTTATTTCTTCCGAGATTTTCCACAGTTGTGGGATGGTGTTGGGTGGTCCTTAGCCTCACCTGACTTCATCCCCATTTGGTCTGATTACCTGGTTGGGTTTTTTCCCGAGATTTTCCCCAACCATAAGGTAAATGCCAGGTAATCTGTGGCAAATCTTCGGCCTTGCCTCATCAAACTCCATCTCGCCAAAAAATTGTGATGTTGTAAAATTTTGACTTTGTAAGATCTATGGAATGCAATAAATGAAATGAAATTTCACAGAGTCTTGCAACACCAGATTTAATATATACATAACAAACAGTATTGCTTGAAGACACCTAGACTTAACTTTGGCTGCTAAGCCATTGTACTGATCAGTATTTACCGAAGTTCCGTAGTAAGTTTGTGCAATTAATTTACTGCTACAATCAAATTCTTCTAAATGACTGAAGACGACAGCGGATGTTCTCTCAGCTGTTCTATCATCACTAACATCTGCAAACGTGAATTTCAGCCTTTGGATCAATGTATATCTAAAAACAACGCATCTGTGGTTTCGTCAACAATTATCACAACAAACTGTGTATCTAAGATTTCCTGTTTGATTTCTTTCATCATTTATGCAAGCTAAGATCATTTTGAATTGCAGAACTTTGACTGGAGAAAACAGTACTGGCTGGCAAGTGACATTTTAAAGCAGAGTCTCTTTCTGGCATTAACTCAATCAATTCTCATAATTACCTTTATTGGAAGAGCTTTCCATTTCGTCATGGCCACGGAATGGTTGCTCCTGAAATGCTAAATAGCATGTTACATTTATCAAACAGTTAAGTACATACCTATCTAGCATTATGTCTTTGAATATTCTCCTTTTTTGTGGTCTACTTAGTGAAAACTCAATCCTAGTGTCATATTTTTCGAATTCTTTAAGACTAATAATAAGCTGATGATGCTTTCGTAGCACATTCCCTAAAATATCCAAATAACACCATCAGTATTCCAGACAGTTTTGTGAAGACAAAATAGGATATAAGGCCAGCAAAATAATTTATTTAGTTTGTTGCGGCCACACAACCACGGAATTTCACTATATTTACTTTCTGAAGAGGAAAGTTTCACAATCTTAGCACTCACTTTTTTTTTGCCTGATGCAAGTTTGGGAGAGGAGGGGTTGGACGTCTTCTGAAACTATGTTTTTCTTTTCACTATAACTTTAGGTACTGAAAGGTTTCTAAAAAATTCGTTCATTAAACACACGAATCATTAGCCGTTGTCAATTAATACCTGACACTGAAGTACCAGTAAGCTTTCTCAACTGTGGTATAATACATAATAAAACAACGAACACAGTCGAACTGTAGTAATTTTACCTGATATAACAAATACAATATTGAAGAAGAACCCACATGTGAAGATGACATTCCGCCAATACAGAATTTAAATCTGCCTACATAAAATTCACTATTATTAAAATTAACCAAGCCCATGTTCCTGGGAGATTTTCTACTTAAAATATTGTCAGATATGAACATGCTGTTGTCGGCGCAGATGCATTGATCATGCAAGAGGAAGACCTCACACCTACTTCAGGCTTCGGGAAATATTTCTGACTTCCTACAGCCCTATAGTATTGTGCAATACCCGTTCCTACCCCTTCACTGTACCGGACCATCCACTTGTAGTGAATGCCATGAGGTTCCTCAGGCAGGCAGAAGCAGATTGGTAAAGAATGACATAACTTAGTCAAATCTACCTCTCAGACATCTTTCAGTGGCGACAAACTGGCACAGACTAGAACTACGTAGTCAAATTGACCATTACAAAAGTACAGAATATTTCAGAAGACGACATGGAGAGTGTAGGAACTTCCTACATGAAGAAATCGTACTGTCTTGAAAAAATCCCAGAGAGAAACTTGCAAATCAATTGTGGTACAGTGCTTTGTCAATCATGACTACTAATTTAGGTGGAAAATTTGTCATTGATTTCATCCCCATGTAATTCATATCAGTGTAGTAATCTCCCGAGTTCTTGCCAGGTTTGAACATCAATAGGGCATACATAATTATTATATGTCGGCCCTTTGAAACAGGAGCTCAGAGACTTTTGTTATATCAATATCACTCCACACACATGTAAAACTTCATGTATGTTAAGCGAATATAACTCATTGATATAAACAAAAGGGCACCCTTGATTCCTTTAAGTGGCAATGCTTGAGAGATAGTTCACGCTCTTAAGACAAATGACACTTTTTTGGATTAATACACTTTTATTGTTCATAGATTTTTACTTGATTATTTAATAACGCTGTATCAACTACTGGGTTGTTTAATGTCGATGGAATTGGTGATAGCGAGATGGTATTTGGTGAGTTGAGGTCGAGGATTCGCCATAGATTACCTGACATTCGTCTTATGGTTGGGGAAAACTACTGAAGAAATCCAACCAGGTAATCAGCCCAAGGGGGAATCGAACTCATGCTCGAGCGCTACCTCCTGAACTACGCAAGTGGCTTTCACAGATTTCATTTACCCAAAGCCCAAATCCTTTATAATACGACTTACGGCCCTTGATCTTCCTGTAAACTGTATTTTATCTTTTAACACTGACAGTGATAAGAAAGAATGCAATGTGGGTCATTTTCCAATTGTTATATTAAATTTGTTTATTGTTCTCCATATGACACACTTAAAGAATTTGTCAATATTTGTTTTTGTTTTCTTCTTTCGATATTTTTCCTGGGAGTTGAGAATTAAGCCCTCTCATTGGCATTTTGTTATCCCATTTTCACTATTCGCTTCATTCTGCTGCTCGACACTCGTAGCTTGGCATCGAACTGGTATACAGGGGGTTTAAAAAATACGGGGCATAATTTCAGGTATGTATTTCCCACATGTAGACAATCAAAATAGTTCATTACAACATGTGTCCGGAAATGCTTTATTTCCGAGTTATGGCCTTCACAACATTGAAATTCACCAGAACGTTTTTCTTTCCGCACGTCGCCGTCAAAGGAGACATTAAGAGGGCACTCTGACAGTTCATTCCGAGGCGAAGGTTACATTCAGTGTTGTGTAGGCGTTAGACTGTGCGACATGTATTCAAATCAAGAGCTGGCAGAGATACACTTCATGTACAGTAAGGCGGACGGCAATGCTGCACTGGCTTGTCGTTTGTACCAGGAGAGGTACCCACAGCGACAATGTCCAGATCGGAAGACATTTGTACGTCTCCATTACCGTGTGTGCGAGTATGGAAAATTTAACTCTCGTGGTTTGGGAAGGGGACGACCAAGATCTACAACTCCAGAAGTACAGGAGGAGATTCTGGAGGCTGTGAACATGACTCCTTCTATCAGCACATAAAGGGTAGCGTTGCAAGTCAATGTTCCTCATACGACTGTCTGGAGACTGTTGAAAGAGTATCAATTGTATCCTTATCATTTGCAACGTGTACAGACCCTGTCACCAGTAGATTACGCTGCACGAGTTAGGTTCTGTCAGTGGTTCTTGCAGCAGTGTGGTGTAAATCCGAAGTTTCCTGCCTTAGTATTATTTACAGATGAAGCACAGTTCACACGAGATGGCATAACAAATTTCTGCAATCAGCATGTATGGGTGTATGAAAACCCACGTGCAACTGTTCCATCTCATCACCAGGTGCGGTTCTCCCTCAACATGTGGGCCGATATCATTGGTGATCGATTAGTTGGACCCCATGTACTTGTAAACAGACTTATGGGGCAGGCGTACACAAACTTCCTGGAAAACACCATACCTCATGTTTTAGAAGACACTCCACTGATCAGTCGTCAATACATTCACTTCTTGCATGATGGCGCTCCTGCACACTTCAGTCGTAAGGCTCACCGGTACTTGGATCGAAGGTTTCCTGATCGATGGATAGGTAGAGGTGGCCCAATTGCTTGGCCTCCACGCTCACCTGATCTGAACCCTCTCGATTTCTACTTGTGGGGCCATTTAAAATCATTGGTTTATTTGTCTCCGGTGCCTGATTTGGAATCCCTTCGGAATCGAATTGTGGCATGTTCTGAGGACATACGCAATACTCCTGGAGTTTGGGATCATGTTCGCAGGTCAATGAGACATCGATGTGAGGTCTGTATTCAAGCAGGAGGTGGACATTTTGAATATCTTCTGTAATGACAACGATCTGCGGAAAGAAAAACATTCCGGTGAATTTCAATGTTGTGAAGGCCATAACTCGGAAATGAAGCATTTCCGGACACATGTTGTAATGAACTATTTTGATTGTCTACATGTGGGAAATACATACCTGAAATTATGCCCCGTATTTTTAAACACCCTGTATATAATTCAAATAATACTGGTAGGTAAGTATTGAAACAACCATAAAATCAAATTACTGGTAGTGTACTGTACCGGTACATTTTCATGCAAGATAGTAGCATCAGAACAACTCCCGCCTGTTCCCGTGCCTTTAGTTCCTGCTGGTGGCTCTTGCGCACCTCAGGGTTTTTGTCATACCTCGTTTACTGTAGTAATGGACTCTGATTTTTGTGTATGAAAATGTTGTGCTTTAAGCTTGTGAGGGTGGTGGTGGCAGCAATGGCACTGGCTGTGATGGTGAAAATAAATTAATATACCTATACATTTCAGTAAACTTAAAGCACTGACGAATTATTACTTATGAATTTCAGATGCATATGAGTTATTGGTTTGGGACGTCCGTGGGTGATTTGCTTTTCAAAGGCTTCACCATTTCGTCTACATCAGGTAAACTGTTTTGTATTACATTGTATTATATTTGTTATGAAGTCATCTTCATTTAGACTGTTGTAAATTTATAATGTATGAGTTCAACATTGAGTTGATTACTGAAGTTTAACTATTACTTACTGATCTCTGTTTAGCTTAGGAATAAAATTGCAAGTAATCTATTCATAAGACATAAAGTTTCACTCATTTCGTAGTGAAATAATATAGTGAGATACTAATATGTCCTATGATTATTATGTAATAATCTTACCTAAGGATATTCCTAGTTACTATCAATTGCTTTTGTAATTTATAATCACGCCTAGTAAAAAATGCATTTGGACCTCATAATATATTACAGCACATGCTACAGGGAAGATTATCGATTACACAATCATAGTTAGAGAGGGGAAGGGAGTGAACGAGCAGAATGTAATTAAATGAATCAAACAAAATATAACACCCTTGACTTTATAACCACAAAGATAATAAAAATTGAACTAATACCCATCATTTCTGTTTTTGTTAAACTTAATCTGTGCAAATTCAAATTATGAAATACGTAAATATTATACGCTTAAGTAATAAAGAGATAAAATCTCATATTCTGGTGTGTTTGTTTATAATCTTAATATATACAGCTATATAGGTCGATTCACATTATACGGAATGTCAACGTTACAGACTGTCACTGTCACCGTCACATCCAATGCAAACTCATTCACATTTAACGGCAAGTGACCGTCAGTTTGCCAGCGTCATCTAGAATGGAGAAGTAGTCTATGCTCTCAAACAATGTCGTAGCTCCTACGAGAGATAATCAATGGCGCTGTAATTTTTAAGATTCATGTATAAATGTCTAAGGAAAGCATAGAAAAAAATTGGAATCAAAATCTTTTATGGACAGTGAGAAAAAAATTACTATATTCGAAGTCACCCGTTGAAAGAGACATTGACTATCAAAAGTTGTTAAGTGACAATTTTTTTTATTTTTAAAGTTAGATTATTACTGTCATTATTATTATTATTATTATTATTATTATTATTATTATTATTATTATTATTATTTTCATGGAATGAAGCTTTCTTGTTTCATTTTCCTGCCCTAGCAGAATCAAGATTTGACATTGCTATCTCTCACTCTCTTTTTTAACTTTTTCGAATGTATTTAGCACTTCACCCGATTTACTGAGTCTTGAGCTCACAAGCAAACATTCTCAAGGGGGCAGATAAAAAAGTTATATTTTTTCCACCATGTTAATAATGTCAAAACAAATATTTACACAAATTTTGGCCACTCGAACGCAATCACGAGGGCTGTAAAAAATAAGTTTCCCTGAGGCTGTGTAGTGAAAGAAAACACAATTTCTTTGAAAAAATTATTGGAACAGGTACAACAATTGTTGAGCTATTTTTCAATATATTCCCCACTGGAATTGAGACATTTGTCATACCATGGGATCGACAGAGAGGTGCAGACAGCTGGCTGTCATTCACTGGTTCCGATGTCAGGCGGCAGACTTTTATGACACAAGGCTACGAAAGTTAACCCCATTGTGTGACAAATGTCTGAATTTCGAAGGGAAATATGTTTAAAAATATATCAACTATTGCTTCATCTATTCCAATAAATCTTTATATAAAATTGTTTTTTCTTGCTGTAAACGACACCAGGAAAACATTTTTATTGTGTTCGAGTGGCCAAAATGTGTACAAGCACTTGTTTTGATATCGTTAATATGGTGGAAGAAAAGAAATTAATTTTTTTGTCTGCTCCCATGGGAATGTTTGCTTGCCAGATGAAAGATAAGAATATATTTATGTAATAATATGGGGTTTATTATGCAATAAAATATGAAAATATGAATCCTTTTATTCGGCGGCGTTAAGTAACTTGTGACCTCTTCTACTCAATGAATCCTACAATAAATACCAGTACAAAATTTATAGTATAATAATAGTAATAATAATAATAATAATAATAATAATAATAGTAATAAGAGTAATAACACTGTCAGATAAAATCAAATAAATTAGGTGCTTGGTGCCTTCTTTTCCACCGACACTATAATAATAATAATAATAGTGACAGTAATACCAATAATAAATTCATTCTTATAATTTTTCTCAATTTCAAAGTATGTCATACTAGTGTTCCATCAGCATAGATGTTATTTATATAGGTACTGTACTAGGAATATTTTAATTACATTTCAAAACGCACGATTAACTCGAAAGCCTTAAACAATGGAAACATTTTGAACACAAATTTGGAATCAGAGCGATAATTTCTATGAATATCTGCACTTCTAACAGAAAAAGTTGTCACTCTGCATACAAAAGTCCGCCACTCAAACACCCGCATTTAACTCACCGTAATTCGCAAACTGGTACAGATTTTGAGTATCATTCACTTTTAAAAGTAATTTCCATTTTTCTAAACATCTCTCTCGCTTTGACCCCCATCTAACGTTAAACATAAAAAGTTTGTCGCTTATTACTTTTGAGAGTGTCAGTGTCTATTTTGAATGGGTGACTTCGAAGTTGGTAATTTTTTCTCACTGTCCAAAAAAAAAATTTGATTCCAAATTTTTTCTATGGTTTCCTTAGACTTTTATCTACGAACCCTAAAAATTACAGTGCAATTGATTGTCTCTCATAGGAGCCACGACATGTTAATATTTAATGTTGCTGCTAGAGTCTACCAGAACAAACCGTCTACAGGTTCCGTCACGTCAACGTCAAAACATTCTCCTCGAGAATCCCAAATGGTTCGTGACGTTGATGGTCCGTGACGTTGCCTCTGTGTGTGTGCGTGCGCGTGTGTGTGACGAGAGAGAGAATCCCAAATGGTTCGTCACGTTGATGGTCCATGACGTTGCCTCTGCGTGCGTGCGTGCGTGCGTGTGTGTGTGTGTGTGTGTGTGTGTGTGTGTGTGTGTGTGTGTGGGAGGGGGAGAGGGAGGGAGAGAGAGATTTATTTTTTGCTTGCCCACTTTGCGCCACCGCGAATTTTACGCACCGTAAATTTTAAAGGATTATTTTCAACTTTAATCTTGCTCCATGTATTTTCCGCACACATTTTACGTTCATTTTTTTTTTTCGGTATAGTATGAATTTTCCTTCCCTAAATTCCTCTGTCAATATTTGCATTCCACGGCATTGTTGATTGACCAGTACCGAACTCAACTACTGTCAGTGACACAGTTCATCTGCCTTGAAAGGAATGCGGAGTTGGGGTAGTAGTTTAGCACTAGTAGTGGATGGAGAGAAAGTTAGAAATACAATGTAGAATGCATTATAAACACATTGATTTACCAATTCTGCACCATGTTACAATGGAGTAGCTAATTCTGAATCACTTCACAAAGGAACCCGAAATAACGTTACTTCAACACTGATGCTTTTCCTTGTAAATTACTCCTAAGAGCAGTGACTGTGACAAGTTTTACTGTTTAACAGGTATCGTGTAGTTGTCACCGCAAAATGAAGAATGCATCAATCAACCACCTATAGGCCTATAAACTCGTACAATGTGCTCAATTAAAAACTACCTATTGAGAATGCTACTTTGCATTCATTATGGTTGCTGTATACCCAATTTATAATTCAAGATTACCAGTACCGGTAGAATTAGGTGAGAAAAGTACTGTATTCGTAATTACTATATACTTGAATAAAACGCAGATCAAGAAGTCTAATGTAAAAAGTTCCCATATTTCACGCACCCCAATTTTTCAAACAGCCAAAATAGATTAAAAAAGTGCGCAAATTACGCGAGCAAATGCAGTATGTATGTATGTATGTACAGTAGCGTGCAAATTAATCCAAACACGACATATTTTTACATTTTCTGTCATTGTTGGCCTCACAGCTGCTCATACCGCTTTGACATCTGTAGTACGTGTAATTCCATTGTTGAAGGTCTGTCGTTATTATTTTTTTTTATAATATGTGACATTTTGCCTGTCGTTTTGTACTTATAAGCATTTCAGTTGTGTTGAAGACTTAATACTGCAATCCTGTGTACATTCTGTCGTCTTCACAAATGGATACAACTCCACGAAAACGGTCTAAAATTATAACATTAGCAGAGCATTCTTCTATGACACAGAGGCAAATTGCTGCAGAATGTCACATCGGTTTGGCTACTGTTAATTCGATCATAAAACGATACAGGGAGACTGGATCCATCACACCCCAGAAAAAAGGAAACTGTGGCCGGAAAAGGAAGACTTCATCTGCAGATGATCGTGTAATTGTCAGGAAAAGTAAATTAAATCCTAGACTAACTGCTGTCGACTTAACCCGCGAGTTAATGGCTACCACTGGGGCGAATATTCACGTCACAACAGTGTGGCTTAGGCTTTTGGAAGCTGGACGAAGGGCTCGTAAGCCTATTAAGAAGCAACTGCTAACCCCTGTTATGTGCAAAAAACGCTTAATGTGGGCAAAATTACATCAACACTGGACAGTGAATGACTGGAAGAATGTACTTTTTTCCGATGAGTCTCATTTCGAGGTCCACGGCCACCGTGTTTTTACGTGCGGAAAGGATCCGAAAAAGTAACAGCAGCTCATCTCCAACAAGCACCCAAATACCCCCCTAAAGTAATGTTTTGGGGTTGTTTTACACATGAAGGGCCTGGAGCATTAATACCTATCAAGGGAATGATGAATTCTGACAAATATATTCACTTATTGGAAACCAGAATCATACCCCAGTTGCAAAAATTATTTCCGGATGGCAGAGGTGTGTTCCAACAAGACCTGGCACCATGCCATACATCTCGAAAAACTACAGAATTCTTCAGCAAGAAGAATATTCAGGTACTCCCCTGGCCAGGCAACTCACCCGACATCAACCCCATTGAGAACTTGTGGTCAATTTGCAAAAAAAGAATGCAAAAAATGGATTGTTCTACAAAGGAAAAGATGATTTCTGCCCTCATTGGTGTATGGTTTCACGATGAAGAAATGAAGAATATTTGTGGGAAATTAGTGGAATCCATGCCATATCGTTTCAGAGCTGTTATTAGGAACAAGGGAGGCCACATAGATTACTGAGGTATGTCTTAGATCCTTTTTTTTATCCCGTTTGAGTGTTTTTGCATAAGTAATTACGTTGTTCGGATTAATTTGCACACTACTGTATGTATGTATGTATGTATGTGGTGTATGTGTGTGTATGTATGTATGTATGTATGTATGTATGTTCTCTATACAAATCTACATGCTTTGACTGATATGTGTCAAAGAATGCACATTTAACCTTCATAACCAGGAGAAAAACGTAGGCTACATTAAAATTGTGCAGATGGACGTTAAATTTATTTAAAAAATAAAAATCAAAACGTTTGTGTATAATATTAGAATGCAATCTGTCTGTTGTATTCAACATGGACTTTCACAAGGCCATGGAAATTACGTATAACACGAAATTAAATAACATTGTTGATACACATCATGAAGGCTGAAACTAGATAATTCATGCAATAAGTATCTTTATGCAGTCCAGGACCGTACTATGAATTTCTCGATGCAGTTGTAGATAGTGAGCAGACTGTGTTTTATCCAACTGAATTCTTGAATTCTTTGAAACTACAAGGATTGCTACCATGTAATTTAATACTTAATATTGAATCACCAATAGTACTATTGTGAAATATTGACCCACCAAAATTATGCAATGGAACAAGAATTGGTGTGAAAAAAACTCGTGCAAAACATAGTGAAAAAATCTCATGCAAAACGTAATAGAAGTGACAGTATTAACTGACAAAATGAAAGGAGAATATGTTTTTATCCCACGCATACCTATGATACCCACTAACATGTCTTTCGATTTTAAGTACTGTAACAGTAATTTCAGTGCGACTAGCATTTGTAATGGCCATATGAAAATTTGAGCTCAAGGACAGTCGCTCAAAGTTGCAGACATTAACTTAAACACTCCGTGTTTTTCACATTCTCAACTATATTTTATACAAAGAAGTAGGAAAAAAAAAAATATACATAATCAATAAGCAATTCAATGATACTTTTGTCAAGTTGCTAATGTAATAATATGCGAATGTAAGTAAGCCGGCTGAAAATAACACTTTATTAATTCTAAAATATACTTCTCTCAAAATATTGTTGTTCATGTCCGAAAATGTGTTACTGCGATATTCTAACTGTATAATCAAGTTGCCAATGTAATATGTTATGCGTTGTGGAAATAACAATCTCTTAATTTCTAAAGAAACCGGTATATGTCTGTCAGAATATTAGTCTTTTTGTTAAAAAATGACTTACTGCTGTATCTGTGTATAAAATAAGAATTAATATAATATGTTCTGAATTTGTTACATATAGTTTCTCAAGTCATATTAAAAAACATAGGCATACAGCGGTCAAGGGATAAAAAATCTTCCAATATAAATTTTATATATATATATATATTCTTTGGTATGACTGATAGAGAGATAAATTTTGGCTCTCGATGACACCCCAACAGATTCAGACTGGGAACAAGGGAATTCTCTGTTTGTCGTCAGCTGTCTCTGAAATTCAAGTGAAAGCACACACAGATATGAAATTACGTAAAATGCACAGCTTCAGATCAATATACAGATCTTATAATTATTTCATTTCTGCCTCTGTGCAACATCACATTTGCGGGGAGAGGAAAGAAGATGGCAGAAAGGTTATAATGCTTTTTAATACATTGACTCCCATGAGTAAGATAAGCCACTTGAAATATAACAGTCACTGACAGGCAGAGATAAAATGTAAGATCTGTAGAACATTGGTACAATGCTAAGTGGGCATATAGGGACCGATGGGTGTGTTTTTGTTTTGCTGAATTTCTAGACAGTGTTAATTCATTTAAAGTTTGTGTGACTGTAACCTATATAAGTTACATGTTCGTTTGATTTTACTTTATTTATAGTTTGATTTTTCTATTATTTTATTTGTATTTCTGGTGATGTGGATGGCCTTAACTACACCAGAATAAATAAATAAACACACACACAGATATATATACACACACACACACACACACACACACAAATTAAAAAACATTTGAAAGTAAGGCACGTGATGAAATGTATTCTTTTGTTGCCTGATTTGCAGTTGTTTTAAATCGAGTTAATCCTTTCAGGCATTTGGCTAAGAAGTTCGTTAATTCATGTAAGTGACGCTGTGTAAAGATTCATCTTTATGGACGAGAAAAAGCTTATTAAAGACAATTCGTTTTTGTTGTCTATAGTTGAGTCTCTGAGATTTTTGGAAAAGTCTAACAACCAGTTTAATTAAAAAAAAAAAAAAAAAAAGAGAAGCAAAAAGGACAATCTGGGAAACTCTGGTGCTTTCAGCTAGTATATTTATAAAAATCACAATAACATGAAGACTGTGTCATCAACTTGGTACTATGAATAACTATGCACAGTTCCAGAAAATAAAAAATGGCCCTCCTGAATTTTCTAAGTTCCAGATTCAACGCATTGTGCATGCTCAGTGCTCCAAAGCAGCAGTACACACTAGATTGCTTTGGCAATTATTGAAATTAATTTTACTTCGATTATTGCCACAACACGAAAGGCATTTGAAAAGATGCAATGAAAATTGGTCAGTTCTTAATAGTAAATGAATATAAAAAGAGTTGGCCTGGTTGGCACAGTTGGTATAGCACTGGTCTTCTATGTTCGAGGTTGCGGGTTCGATCCCAGGCCAGGTCGATGGCAGTTAAGTGTGCTTAAATGCGACAGGCTCATGTCAGTAGATTTACTGTCATGTAAAAGAACTCCTGCGGGACAAAATTCTGGCATACTGGCGACGCTGATATAACCTTGGCAGTTGCGAGCTTCTTTAAATAAAACATAACATTTATATAAATCGTGCAGTAAAATAGAATGATGGTGAACGAAATTAACCTGCATAATTAATTTAAAAAACTCTTTCCTTAACAATATCTGAATCCTGAACTTTGTCGTCTGTGAACAAGCACGCTAGTTCACAGAACTATCAGAATGCTTGTGATGAATTGTAATTGAGGTTGTTGTACTGTATCATATTTGTTACATAATGACTATTAGACATTAATTTGATCTTATTTTCAGATTAATTTCGTGCTTTTTGCATTAGTTCCTGTAATTAATACTATTCAAATAAAACTGGGTTGAAATCCTTTGTTAAATTGTTGTGGTGTGAATCTTGCTCTGTAGGGATCTTTAAGAGTCGGGCCATTTTTTTTTTTGGGCCTGTATATTCTGAAATTCTGAAAAGTAAAAGTTTTTCAATTGTGACTCAGTTCTTGTATTGAGGAAAGTTTCTTTCTACAGTGTGCCCCACCAAATGTTCTCAGTGCTTCTGTCAGCTGACCAGCAGCAGCTGCTGTTGCTTCTGTTTGCATCTGAGTCATTCCACGTCAAATCGCTTACTTACTTACTTACAAATGGCTTTTAAGGAACCCGAAGGTTCATTGCCGCCCTCACATAAGCCCGCCAGCGGTCCCTATCCTGTGCAAGATTAATCCAGTCTCTATCATCATACCCCACCTCCCTCAAATCCATTTTAATATTATCCTCCCATCTACGTCTCGGCCTCCCTAAAGGTCTTTTTCCCTCCGGTCTCCCAACTAACACTCTATATGCATTCCTGGATTCGCCCATACGTGCTACATACCCTGCCCATCTCAAACGTCTGGATTTAATGTTCCTAATTATGTCAGGTGAAGAATACAATGCGTGCAGTTCTGTGTTGTGTAACTTTCTCCATTCTCCTGTAACTTCATCCCGCTTAGCCCCAAATATTTTCCTAAGCACCTTATTCTCAAACACCCTGAACCTATGTTCCTCTCTCAGAGTGAGAGTCCAAGTTTCACAACCATACAGAAGAACCGGTAATATAACTGTTTTATAAATTCTAACTTTCAGATTTTTGACAGCAGACTGGATGATAAGAGCTTCTCAACCGAATAATAACACGCATTTCCCATATTTATTCTGCGTTTAATTTCCTCCCGAGTGTCATTTATATTTGTTACTGTTGCTCCAAGATATTTGAATTTTTCCACCTCTTCGAAGGATAAATCTCCAATTTTTATATTTCCATTTCGTACAATATTCTGGTCACGAGACATAATCATATACTTTGTCTTTTTGGGATTTACTTCCAAACCGATCGCTCTACTTGCTTCAAGTAAAATTTCCGTGTTTTCCCTAATCGTTTGTGTATTTTCTCCTAACATATTCACGTCATCCGCATAGACAAGAAGCTGATGTAACCCGTTCAATTCCAAACCCTGGCTGTTATCCTGAACTTTCCTAATGGCATATTCTAGCGCGAAGTTAAAAAGTAAAGGTGATAGTGCATCCCCCTGCTTTAGCCCGCAGTGAATTGGAAAAGCATCAGATAGAAACTGACCTACACGGACTCTGCTGTATGTTTCACTGAGACACATTTTAATTAATCGAACTAGTTTCTTGGGAATGCCAAATTCAATAAGAATATCATATAATACTTCCCTCTTAACCGAGTCATATGCCTTTTTGAAATCTATGAATAACTGATGTACTGTACCCTTATACTCCCATTTTTTCTCCATTATCTGTCGAATACAAAAAATCTGATCAATTGTCGATCTATTATGCCGAAAACCGCACTGATGATCCCCAATAATTTCATCTACGTATGGAGTTAATGTTCTCAAAAGAATATTGACAAAATTTTGTACGACGTCAACAAAAGTGATATTCCTCGAAAGTTACCACAGTTGGTTTTGTCCCCCTTTTTAAAAATAGGTACAATTATAGACTCCTTCCATTGTTCTGGTACAATTTCTTTGTCCCAAATAGCAAGTACAAGTTTATAAATTTCGCTATATAATGCACTTCCACCATCTTGTATTAATTCTGCTGGAATTTGATCGATACCTGGAGACTTGTACTTTTTCAGATTTTCTATCGAAATTTCGACTTCTGAAAGCGTGGGTTCGGGTATAAATGGCTCAGCAGTTTGTATTTCAATTTCGTCCCGATCATTTCTATTTGGCCTATGTACATTTAGTAATTGCGCAAAATAGTTTTTCCATCTGTTTAGGATTGATGGAGAGTCTGCAAGCAAGTCGCCATTCTCATCCTTGATCACGTTTACTCTTGGCTGATATCCGTTCTTAAATTCCTTTATACCCTTATATAAATCTCGAATGTTTTTATTCTTACTGTTTGTTTCTACCTCATTCAGTTTTTCCTTCAAGTAACCTCTCTTTTTATTCCTAAGTGTACGACATGCTTCCCGTCTTTCATTGAAATAATTATCTCTCTCCTCCTCAACTGGATCCTGTAAGAATTTCAATTTTGCCTGTTTCCTTCTTTCTACTACCATGCAACAATCTTCATCAAACCACGGTTTCTTTTTCTTAGTTTCATAATAACCTATGCTCTGCTCAGCTGCAATTTTGATACTATCTCTGATATTTTCCCACACGCTATTAACATCTAATTCTTTCTCAACTTCGTCGGAACTTTCTAAAGTGGCAAACCTATTCGAAATTTCGACCTGATAATTTTGCTTAGCTTCCTCGTCCTTTAATTTCAAAATATTGAATTTAGTAATATTAATTTGTTGCTCTACTCGTTTGGCTACTGCTAATCTTTCTCTTAATTCTCCAATCACCAAATAATGGTCAGAATTACAGTCTGCACCCTGAAAGTTCGAATATCTACTATACTAGTATGTCTCCGTTTATCTATCAAGATGTGATCTATTTGGTTGTGTGTCAATCCATCTGGAGAAGTCCAAGTATATTTATGTATATCCTTATGGGGGAATGTTGCACTTTTGACAATTAAATTTTTCGATGTGGCAAAGTTGACTAATCTAACTCCATTGTCACTACTAATTGCGTGTAGGCTCTCTTTTCCAATAGTTGGTCTAAAAATATCCTCCCGTCCTACTTTAGCATTGAAATCCCCAATAAAATTTTCATGTGATATCTAGGGAACTGATCAAAAGTATGTTCCAATTCCTCATAGAAGCTATTCTTTATATGGTCGTCTTTCTCTTTGGTAGGGGCGTGAGCATTTATAACTATGATGTCGCACCATCTACCCTTAAGTACTAAATATGATAACCTGTCACTGATAAAGTCGACCTTTTTTACTGCTGATTTTATTCTTTTATGAACAAAGAATCCTGTTCCTAATTGGTGATTATTGTTTCCTTCCCCATAATACAACAAGTAATCTCCTATTTGTGATATGCCATTCCCATCTAACCTAACCTCTTGTACTCCTACGAAGTCTATTCTATATCTAGCTAGTTCTTTTGCTACTAATGTTACCCCTCCTGTTCTATAAAGACTAGTTACGTTCCAAGTGCCAAATCTCAAAACCTTATTCCTTTGCTGCGGTCGTGCCAGAGAATCAGTCCTATTCTGAGGCTTATTATAGGGATACGTAACAAGCTGTTTTTTTACGGTGATGGGTTGTTAGCCCTTCGCCCAACCCCCAAGCTGGAGGACCACCCCTTATCGGCTCTCCACGACTGCTTATTCAATATATTCGCAGCTACCCTCCATATCTGGAGACCGTCTCCTCTATCTGCAACCTGAGGACGCGCCATGCCGTGGTGATAGGGACCCACAATACATGGCCATGTCAAATCGCACAGCAATAAAACACGACCTTCTCGGAAATGGTCGAATTTTTTTTCATGAATTCCAGACATCAAATAAGGAGACCCGTATTTTTTTATTTTCACAATTATTAATTATTTGTGTAGTTATGAATATTTGAAGTTACGCAAATTATGCGTGCACTGTTACATAAACTCGCTTGGAACTTTGTGTCTACATATAATTGAGATTTGCGGTTTGGCGCATTTGAAAGACGAAATACAACACTTTTTATTACTTTAGGCCTATCACAAATTTGAAATTTGGCCTATTTTTTTAATCATTTCTTTTTCAAAGCAAAATTACTATATTAAATAGCCAAGTTAAAAATCTGAAAAAAATATAGACTTGTTCGCTGATGTATTATCTGTAAACTACTGCATTTATAAATATGGGATCGGCACCCATACATGTGTAACAATTTATTTTCCGGAGGCATGCACGCGCTCGCGATGCCCAGCTAATGAACTGCTTGCAGCCATAGGCTAGAAGGCTGCCCGTGGAAATTTCCCGTTGCATCTGATGTCACCATACTAATCATCAAATGATTAATACCTTAAGGAACAGTAAATATCTTATCTAAAATTATTTTATTATTGTCAGCTCAGCTAAGAGGGGAAGCCCTTCACAGTTTATACTGTAATATAGCCAAGTGTTTGATGATAGCAAGACTGGGTAAGGCAGTAAACTTTATGGCAGTAAACAGATGGCAGGAGAGGAAAATAATCAGTTTGGGTTTGAATTTCGCGCAGTGACGTGACTTCTATAAAACATGAGTGATGGTAAAGATCGCGTAATATGTAACAAGTGTTTAAATCCATTTACCTTCCTAATCACGCTTTTAAAAAGAAAAGTACACTAAGACGCGTAAGTCGCGACTTATTGATCAATTTAAAGGAGTCTTTGAGTGTGCAAATATGTGATTTGTTCCGTAAAAATCAATCAATTTCCGCATAGGTCAGGTGAAATTATATGTGAAGCCGGTAGTTCTTGTGATATTAATAAACATGAATCAAATGAAAGTGCGAACAGAAAAAGTGATTATCCCAGTATTTCTTCTAGCAGTTCTATGGATACAGTGCTAGAAATCAGTAATATTGAGGAATTAAACAAGAGTTTGATGTCAATAGAATCCCCTATCAAGAAAAGAAAGATACAACAAAACGATAGCCCGTGAAAAGTTTCAAAAGTAAAAGGCTCCCTAGCATGTTAAGTTTTTCATGTAGAAGATGCATCATCATCCATTCAAAAGTCAGCCATATTTTATTTTTGATGGAATGCAAAGAGAGGTACAACCTGAAAATTACATAGTTATTGCAGACTTTTCTGAAAATTATTCATTTTTAATACAAGATTCAATACAAGGTGTGCATTGGAACATATGCCAAGCCACAATACAGTACAATTTTAATTTTACTTCCTACTTTATTTTATTTTATATTCTCTTATAGGCCTATTAATATTATATCTGAACTGTGACCGAACACGAGCACTGCTCATTCGGTCTCAAATTTTGTTAATACTACTGCATCTCCTTTTTTTATATTGATTGTATTATTTTATTTCTATTTCTCTTATTTGTAATTATATTCTTTATTCTGTATATTTAAATAAATAAATAAATCCTTTCATAGTATATTTCAAAGGAGATACAGAAATTCGTTACAAAAGTAATGTCATCTCAGAAACCATGAAACATGACACCGATCCCTTTCACTTTTTTCAATCCGAAGCAATCAATTTCTTAAAGCAATAATTCAACGATATGAAAAAAATCAGCTACTTTTCCAATGGATCAAGATCACAATACAAAGAAAAAAAAAAAAGAATTTTAAAAATAATTGCTTACATAAAGACGATTATGGAATTAGTGCTGAATGACACTTCTTTGCAATGTTGCATGGTAAAGGTCCATGTGTTGGCATTGGAGATACTGTTAAAAGACTTGCCACGAGAGTTAGGCTATTGTATTGTATTGTATTTATTAACATTCCATGGTATTCATACATTGCTTTACAGCTAGAATATGGAACAAGTCAAAAAACTTAATACTATTTAAAGTCTTAATTTATAGTCACAGTCTAGATGAAATATATATATATATACAGACGAGATTTACAATATAGTCTACTAGTACAACACATAGTTTTAGTATCAATTTCATTTAGTGTTTTTGAATGTCATGAATTCACCTACAGAATAGAAGGCGTGAGAAATTAGGTACTTCTTTAATTTAGCCCTAAATAATCTTATGTTTTGAGTTTCATTTTTTATATCGATAGGGAGGCTATTAAAAATTTTTACTGCCATATAACGCACTCCTTTTTGATAGCATGATAGACTTGCCGATGGAGTATGAAAGTCATTTTTTTGACGTGTATTTATGCTATGAACTGTTGAATTAGTTACAAAGTTCTCACGATTACATACGAGGAAGACTATTAATGAAAAGATGTACTGACAAGCCATGGGCATTATTTGTAGTTTTTTGAAAATAGTCCTACAAGATTCCCTAGATTTGGCACCTACTATTATTCTAATTACTCTTTTTTGTAATAGAAATATACTGTTACTATCTGTAGAATTTCCCCAGAATATTATTCCAAAACTCAATACCGAATGGAAGTATGCAAAGTATATTGTTTTTAAGGTATTGATATTTACTATCTTTTGCATAGATCTAATAGCAAAACAAGCTGAATTTAGTTTGGGAGTAATTTCTTTAATATGATTTTTCCAATTTAACACATTATCGATTTTTAAGCCAAGAAATTTGGTTGTCGTTGTTTCTAATAGGGATCTGTTGTTAATTATTGCGCTAGAAATTTGCGAGGTTGAATTTGCACAGGATTTAAATTGAATTATGTTAGTTTTGTTACAATTTAATACCAATTTATTGACTGAGAACCAGTCACATATTTTGAAGAGAATTTCCTCTGTTGAAGATTGGAATGTGTTGGAGTTATTGACTGTAATTACTATACTTGTGTCATCTGCAAATAATATGGGATGACCTATCATTTATAAACACTAGAAAAAGTGGGGGACCTAATATTGATCCTTGAGGAATTCCTTTATACAAGATCCTATAACAACACAAAAAAAAAACTGTTTGATTAGTCACAAAAAACATTTTTAACGTGTCATTTATATTTTGTCCATTCAATAAGCACAAAAACCACACTGAAAATTTGCAGGCCAGATACCATAATCTAAAACCAATAACTGGTACATTAAAATTATATTCTTTCATTCCGTTGTCAAAAACTGAAGATTTAGTAAAACAATTTTCTTTCAAGAAAGAAGGTAGGCGAATGAAAATTTAAAATGAGAATGAAAAGAAACATTTGAAAAGCATAATGTACAATTATTTAAAGATGTCATAATAAGTAAATTAGCAGTGTTTCCTCGAGTAACTTGATCCGTACTGGGTGTAATGTTGCAACGTTCAGTCAATTATCCAGCGCCGATAAAACTCTTAGCGCGCTTTAATGCTTCCCGTCCACTGCTGCTGCGCCGACCGCTACACATTGTCATAAGTAATTAAATTTCCATTAAACTATTGGAGATCCCATTCTGATTTTTTTCTGGAATTATTAAGAATACTTCAGTGCACCTAGTAGGCATTTTTTTTAGATTTTTAATAGGGCTATTTCACATTGATGTATATGTTTTAAAAATTGAATTATAAAAAAAATATTTGAAATAATTATATTAAAATTAGTTAGTAAATATTTAATAAAAGACAGTACTTTAAGCTTTTAAATGCATTTTTTTCAAAAAAAATTTAACATCAATATCGTTAGAAATATGACGCTTTAAATGTTGCATTGTGCGACATTTTTAACGAATTTTAACATGTAATATTTTAAAAACATGTGGACTTAGGAGGAAATAAAAATACACTTGTTGGTTTATGAGACCCATAGAGTTGGTAAAAAAAAATATAAACGCAATCAGAAATATGAAGGTCAAAATTTGTATAATTTTGTGCAATTTGACGTGGAATGACTCATCTGCGAATTCATGGCACTTTGCCAAATTAAATCTTACGTGCTATGTTATGTTAATAAATTTAATAAGTCTTCAACATTGATGTCTCTGTTTTATGACTAATGACGCGATTAGACTATTTTCACGAGTTCGAGTTTGTCTCCCCTTATCTACATCACTAGTGAATCCCATAATGTTTATCTTACTCCTGACTGATGTTCACGTTAACCTTTACATATGAGCTCTTATTGCTTATGTGCCAGGAGAGAGGGAATGAGGGAAAGGGAGATGGAGATCACCACTTGAAAGTTGCATGGTTGGTGAATCTCTGTCTCCCAAAATTAGCTGTGCCAGTCTGCTTTAGCAAAATGCTTTCAAGGCACATGGTAAGTAAGCTAAAAATAGTGCATCATGAAAGATGAGTGGAACGGAGAAAAATTCTCTCCAGCACTGGAATTTTTCTCCCTTCCACTCATCTTTCATCATATGATGACGCAGAATATCTGCACGGAAATGTCATATGTACTTCGATACATCATAATAATATAAAAATAGTGCAGTTTATTACGTTGTGTTTTGTTTTGCAATGTTACATGTTCAGTGTGTGAATGTATATACATTTTGAAAATGTACATACAGAAAAAAAAAAAATCGTGTAGCAGAATAAGGGAAAACTTTAGACCTAAATTTTCTGGTTATCCAGTTCCATATAGAAAAACAATACTAAATTTAGTGAATAGGTTTAATGAAACAGTGTCTGTGAATGATGTGATATGAATTATGTATTCCGTAAGATAGGCAACATTTCCAGCAGGTAGGCTACCTAACGTGTGGAGTGTGAGTACTGAGTTGTATTATGATATGATTTATTCTCACACCAAACTCTCTGGTCCGCCTGGCCCTTCACATTTCTATATTCGGACCAGCAGTCCCTTTTTTACACTATTTACAACTTTTACATATCAAGGCATTTAGTGACTGACACATATTCATCACTTTCTTTACTCATCGACTATGTCCTTCTATGTCCATTCCATACACTTTTTACTCCCTATATTTCAACATTTATTATCTATCTTACTAACAACCTAATCCTATCTTATTCTATTTCCCTATTCATAACAATTCCCTTTACTATTTCCTTCAGTCCCCATTTACAATATGATTTCACTACAGTTCTGTTACTAACTCTACCTTAATTTACTCTTGTACTATATAAGGGGCATGGTGTCTACATTGCCGGTGTAGCTGCCAGCAACATACAAACAGTAGAAATTAAGTATATTTCTTATTATATAATCTCTTAATTTGTATTTTCTATCAACAATCTAAATCCACCAGTTTTCCGTAACAAATATCAGAAACGATATGGTTGCCATCTAGCACCAAAGAATTAAACTGATACATACACAACACTTCAGTGTTTCTGATTTACGCCACATGTTGCCTGTAGCACTTCAACGGCAAACTCGCCAAGACTGGGTGTCGGTCGGATGCCAGTGACCTTCAGTGCCTTAGTGAGACTGACTCGATTATTTGCTGGTTAGACAAAAAGGCAAACGTGTGTTATTCTCCCTTCCACTCCACTCTCCAAGTATGCCTTCTAAATTTACTGGTGAAGTATTCTTGTATGATTGTGACTGTGTTAAGAGAGCCTTTTAAGGCATTCTTTATGGTCACGTAGCATTTAGTAGTAGTATTTATTTATTTAACCTGGTAGAGATAAGGCCATCAGGCTTTCTCTGCCCCTCTACCAGGGGATTACAACTATAATATGAAGAATAAAATTACAATTAATATTACATTTACAATTACAATAAAAATTACCTGATTAATGAAAGCTAGACAATTTATCATAGAAGTTAAGAACAAAGAATATTTTTGTATTTACTGAATTACAAATTAAACCTAGAATAACAAAATTCTATAGTGATGAAATTACCATATATTGAGATATTTTGTGATAGATTAAGAGAACTATTTACAAGAAACCATGTCTGAACAAGTCTCAATTACTGACCAAGTGCCTAGTAAGTTTGCGTTTGAATTAAATTTTATTTTGACAGTCCCTGATGCTCGCAGGTAACGAATTCCAGAGTCTTGGCAGGGCTATTGTGAAAGAGGATGAGTATGAGGAGGTGCGATGGGATTGTATTGTTAGTATTGTTTCATGGCGAGAGAGTGTGTTCAGATTGTGGTGGGAAGAAAGGTAATGAAGCGAGACGACAGGTACGAAGGAATAGAAGAGTTCAAGATTTCGAAGAGAAGGAGAAGTGAATGTAAATTTCGTTTCTTATCTAGTTTAAGGCAACCTATTGTTTCCAGGGATGGAGTAATATGATCATATTTATGAACATTGCTTACAAAACGTACACACAAATTATGAGCACATTGAAGTTTCGTTTTGTTGTCGCTGGAAAGGTCAGTCAGTAAAATGTCAGCATAGTCAAAATAGGGAAATACAAGCGTCTGCACAAGGGACTTTTTCAAGCAAGAGGGAAGATGAACATTTATCCTTTTTAGCACATGGATAACAGAATATACTTTTCTGCAGATTTCTGTGATTTGCATGTCCCAGTTGAGATTATTATCCATGTGCATGCCAAGATTTTTTACCGAAGAACTGAAAGGGATATGCACTGTACTTACTTTAACAGGGGAAATGTCGAGGTGCTTTACAGTGTCGGTTTGCTGTTTGTGTCCTAATATAATTGCTTGTGTCTTTCGAGGATTGATATTAAGATGGAATTTCTTTGTCCATGTCACAATCGAGTCAATGTCTTCGTTCAGTTTGTCTATAGCGTCGTTTACTCAGCCTAAGCAGGAAGAGATGTAGCATTGAAGGTCGTCAGCATACAAACGATAGTTACAATGCCTTACAAGAGATGTAATATCACTGACATATATTGTGAACAACAATGGTCCGAGTACCGACCCCTGTGGTATACCTAATGTTATGATAAGCCAGGAAGAGCTTCGATTCCCGGATACAACACATTGTTGTCTTTCTCGTAAGTAGGATTCGAACCAACTCACAGTAATCTCTGACAAATACAGATATCTCAATTTATGGGTGAGCAGGTCAAAATTTACAGAGTTGAAAGCTTTGCTAAGGTCAAGAAGTGTTAGTATTGTTACTTTATTAGAGTCGATTGCTTCACGAATGTCTTCGGTCACTTTAAGTAGAGCAGTGCTTGTGTTGTGTCCAGCTCTGAAACCTGACTGATACTTGTCGAATAGTTTGTGTTCGTTCATGTAGTTAGTAATTTGTCTGTGTAGGATTCTTTCCAGTGCTTTTGATATGGCTGGCAGGATGCTTATTGGTCTATAGTCATTCGGGTCGGTGGGAACTTGACTTTTGGAAGAGGAAGAACGAAAGCTTGCTTCCATATTTTAGGGGAAGTTGAAGTGATTAAGGAACTGTTGAATATATGTGCAATTGTAGATATTACTATGTCTTGTATTTTCTGTATGAGTAATATACTAATGTTGTCTGGCCCTTGAGCTTTTGTCTTGATGCGTCGGATGGCTTTCATTACGTCAATAGGAGTGACGTCGGTAAAATATAATTTGTCTCGAGTTGGGGGAGCTGAGTCAGGCAAAACTGTGTCTTATTTCGTTGTGTTGTTTAAGGTGGGGGTCCTTTACAAAGTGTTCGTTCAAGTGGTCAAGTGGGATGGGAATGTCTGCTTGTTCACTAGCCCTTCCAAGTCCAATAACCTTCAGATTTTTCCATAACTCGGAAGGGGTTGTGTTGGGCTCTATAAGTTTGTAAGAGTATTTGAGTTTAGCATTTCTTTTTAGTTGAGTCGTTCTATTTCTGAGGTGTTTATGGAAATTAAAATATTCGTCGTATTTGTTGTGGGTGTATTTTCTATAGGCTAAGTTGCGTTCGGAAATCAGGCTACGTATTTCAGTCGTCATCCACGGACCTGAGGTCTTTCTGGTATGTTTGGTCTTTAATGGTGTATGTTTGTCATAAAGTTTAAGTATTAACATATTGAATAGGTCTACTTTCTCGTCTACAGTTCGTAATGTCCAGATCATGTGCCATGGAAGTTGTGCAGCATCTTCTTTCAGTGCAATATCATCTATTCTTTTAATATCCCTATAAGTAATTACTCTAGGAGTCTATTTAGGACACTGCAGATTAAACGATAGATAAATGATATCATGCCCTGATAGTCCTGGTGCAGGCAACTGTCCATGCGTCAGTATTTTGTCGGCATTGTTAGTAATTATCAAGTCAGTAATGTGTCTGTACCTTCCATAAGATGTATGGGAGCTAGGGGTAGGTTTGCCATATCAAGGCACTGGAAGAATGATTGAAGTCTTTTAGTCGTACTAGAATGTGAGGCAAGTAAATTTGAATTGAAGTCCCCCATTATTATAACGTTTAGTAAGGAGGTTTCGAAATCATCTACGTCATATATATGTGGGGTTTATATACGACACACACTAGACATTTTGTATATAAGGTGCAAATTTCAATGAACATTAATTCGGGTTTGGCAGAGTACTGACTTGGTGAATGGTGAATAATTTTAGGTCGCAAATCGGATCTAATATAACCAGCCACCCCTCCTCCTCTCTTGTCCTCTCTGTCATTATGGCAAAGCGTATAGCCAGGAAGGTTTACGAGAGTGGAAGGAAGATTAGGATGTAACCAAGATTCGGAGATAAGAATAACGTGAATATCTAAAGGTGAGAAGATAGAAGAAAATTCGTCAAAATGACACAACAGACTTTGAGCATCCATGTGAACAACATTAAGTGACAAAGGAGAGGAAGAAAGCGCAGCCTTGAGTATGTCTGCGGTACAGGGCAGTGAGCGTACATTTAGCGAAACGTACATTTAGTGAGAAATCATTATTTCTTATATTTGATTACCGTACCCCTTTGATACATTTATAAAAATTTAAGATTAAGATTAAAAGATCTAAATGAGGAATTTTACCATGTTAAAAAAATAACGCATACCTTTTGTTTCATGTGGTAATGAAAATAAGATTGAAACTGCAAACACAACAACTTGGAAATACCAGGTTATATTTGGGAAGAACCATTTTATTTCATCTCAGTACAACATAAAATAATTTTATTCTGAACATTTTAGGCTCACGAAATGATAAATAACACATTAACGAAGGTAAAAGAGCAGAGTTAGCATTAAAAATGTTTTCCATTTTCATTTTATTTCTGAGCAGACTTTAACAGTAGTTAGAACCTCGTCATTCTGAGCCCTTGAATAATAGAAAATATATGTTCAGTGAAAACACTGCTCATAGACATGGATAACACAAACTAAAGCACTTTGCACAAATTAGACAAATATGTTTTAACATTTCTGAAATGAAGACTTCCACTTCGTTTCAAAGGAGATGTTTTTTCCATATGAAACAGGGTTGGCAAAAAAAAAAAAAAAAAAACAAGGAAACTGTTTTTTTTTTTAATATAATTTCTATTTTCGACATTCACCACTAACAATGAACAATGAAACAGCATTTGCTTTGTAACATCACACTGACTTTATGATATTAATAACAGTGATAAACTGATCTAGAAGGAAAGAGAATAAAACTAAATAAACTTTGTAGACTACATTTTTTTTTCGTGACAGATCACAGATGACGTATCTATATAACCCCCTGCTCAAATTCTAGTGTTCCTTTTCCTCTTCCTCCAATAAACTGACATTTAGTTAAACATCAAAATCATCCAAATTTGCCTCCTTATTGAACACTCTAAACAGGAAAACCACCTTTGAGCCTTTTTCTGTTCCCAATCTGTTTCTAAGATTAGAGTGAACTATTCCAAATGGCAAAAAAAAAAAAATATATATACTCAACATTAGCAGAAGAGGCCTTAGCTGTGAATAGCTGTTGAATTATAGGGAACACTTTGTTGTTAAATTCATTCAGTTCATTTTTATGACTTTTCCACCAGTCATAAGCTGTCACTCCCTTCATCACCTGAAATTCAAAGAAAGTTTTATGGAATGGTGATGATTAACTGATTATTTAGATTGGAATTTTATAATTTACAAAGAAGTTTCTGGATAACGTTCTCCAGCAAAATTCAGGGCAGTGTTTTTTTCTTCTGAGGTGAGATCTATTTCCCTGCTGTTTTTTCTTGAAATCTAATATGTACGAGGCGCATCCAGAAAGTAAGTTTCCCTATTTTTTTTAAAAAAAGAACACACTTTCAGGAAAACATTTATTGGCAACAGGTACAGCAATGTTTCAGCTATTTTTCAACATAGCCACCATCAGAATTGAGACACTTGTATCGTGGGATCAACTTTTCTATCCCTCTGTCGTAGAACTCTGCCGCCTGTGAATGGAACCAGCGTGTGACAGACGTCTTTAGCTCTTTGTCATTGCCAAAACGCTCACCGGAGGACAGGAATTTCTTGAGGTGCAAGAAAACGTGAAAATCGCTGGGAGTAAGATCAGGTCTGTAGGGTGGATGATGAAACAACTCCCAGCCAAATTCCGTCAAAACAGCTGCTGTGCGCCGAGCCGTATGTGGACGAGCATTGTCATGGAGGAGCACAACACCTGCAGTAAGCATTCCACGCCTCTTGTTTTGAATGGCACATCGCAATTTTCGCAGTGTTTCACAGTAACGGTCAGCATTCACTGTTTCACCTCTTGGAAGGAAGTCAATGAGCAGAATGCCCTTCCTGTCCCAGAACACCGTGCACATCACTTTCTGTACCGACAGCGTCTGTTTGAATTTCATCCTGACTGGAGATCCACTATGCCGCCAATGCATTGACTGCTGCTTGGTTTCCTGGGTGAAGTGCGAAATCCAAGTCTCATCGCCCGTGACGATCCTGTCGAGGAACTCGTCGCCGTCATTGTGATACCACTGCAGAAATGTCAGTGCTGCTCCTAAACATTGCATTTTGTGTTCGGGTGTCAGGTTTTTTGGCACCCACCTGGCACATACTTTTTTGAACAGCAGGTGCTTAGTGACAATCTCATGCAACAAGGATCGCGATATCTGCGGAAAATGGCTGCTCAGCTCCGTAATCGTGAAGTGACGGTTCTCCATGATGCACTGCCGCACCAGCTCAACACGATCATCATTGATGAGGGACAGTCGCCCACTGCACTCTTCATCATGGACACTTTGACGACCTTCGGAAAACTGCCTACACCAGCGACGCACCATCTGCTTACTCATGATGTTCGGCCCATAGACCTAACAGAGCTGCCAATGAATTTCAATTGGCGCAATGCTTTGTGCATTAAAGAACTTTATCACTGACCGAACCTCGCAGGCGGCGGGAGAAGGAATAAGATCACTGCTGCCATGGTACTGGCACCAGGCGGGACCTGTCCGGCTGGCATATGTTTGATACGTCATAGATCTGTTACGCATGCGCATTTGACACGGCTAATTACGTTTACTTTCAAGGGGAAAAAATCTGGAAACTTACTTTCTGGGTGCGCCTCGTATTCGAGATGTGCTGGGATTAAGGCCAGGTTGTATCTTTTTCAACTTTTTCCCTAGAAGACTGGTCATTAAAATTCTTCACCAGTTCTTTCCACACAGAAACTGACTGTCATATGGTGCAGTTGTTTCTTTGTACATTGTCCAATGCTGATAAAATGGATTTCAACAATGAGATGAAATCTTTAACGTTTCTTTTCAAACTTAGATTGGATACTTGTTACACAACCTTATCAATCACTTGACGATAGTCTTCATATATTCAAGACAGTCCACCATACTATTACATCTAACTTCACTAGGGAAGACTAGTTTAGATGATCCACATTGATGCAAACAAGAATTGACGAAATGATTATTTCTGAAATACTTTACAACACTGAGCAGTCCACACCTGTGGAGCAACGGTCAGCGCATCTGGCCGCAAAACCAGGTGGTCTGGGTTCGAATCCCAGTCGGGGAGAGTTACCTGGTTGAGGTTTTTTTCCGGGGTTTTCCCTCAACCCAATACGAGCAAATGCTGAGTAACTTTCGGTGCTGGACCCCGGACTCATTTCACCGGCATTATTACCTTCATTTCATTCAGACGCTAAATAACTTAGATGTTGATACAGCATCGTAAAATAACCCATTAAAATAGAAAAAAACACCGAGCATATGTTTTGTAACATTGCCATTTGAAAATCTTGGCTTTGAAGATTTATAGTATGTGGGTAGAACAACCATAAGTTATAAGATCCAAATCATTATTGTGTTCTAAAATTTGTTGCATTTTGGTTATGTTACCTGCATTATCTGTGACAACAGATCTCACTTTGCAATTTGTTTCTGTTTCACATTTTTTTAATGCTACTGGCTGTCACAAGTGCTAGATAATCAGCAGTATGAGGATTTCCAGAGGTATCAATTGTGTCGACTTAATAAATGACATCTTTTGAAGTTATTGTTATACAAACAATAGGCCTGTTCTGGATATTTGACCACGCACAATCTCACTTCCAACTATATTACAAAGTTTTGACCTTTCTTCAAAAATATAATTTAGTAGAGAACCACTTATTTCCTTTCTAGTTGGAGGGAAATAACCTGGACGAAGATCCTGCATTAATTTAAGAAACTGCGGGTGTTCTACACTTCTAAACTCAGAATTAGAGGCATAAATGAAGCAGGCTACTTGAACATCCATTTTTTTTTTTTTTTAGTGTTCTGGTAGTTCTAGTAATGTAGGTGTCTAAAGAATTGTGACTTCTAGATCAAGATGACTTATGAATTTATGTTTTGTTTAAATTGGGAAGAACATTTTCTTCATGTCCACATTTCTTGCATATGACACACCTTCCCTTTCTATAATCTTCTTCTTGAATGGAAATATTGCCAAATATAACTCAAGCAACAAGGATGTAAAATAATTCGACACTGGCTGGATACTGATCTAACAACTGGCAAATGCCTCTCAATGAACTATTAAAATGTTTAAATTTAAACATTCATTGTTGTTCCAATAAAAGACTTGGAAAGTAGTGAAAATAGCAAGAATAAAAATAACAAACCCAAAATGTTTTTTTAAACTAGTTGGTTTAAACCAGCCAATTCTGATATAAAATATTTTAGAAATATCAATATTATCAGAAATATTTTGGATTTGTTGACTCAACATCATAGGTTTTTCAGATTCTGAAGTTGTGCACGGTTTTCACTTGCAGATTCTGAATTTGTGCACTATTGTCACATTAGAAAAGTACAACTTGTTACATGTTACTCCACTGTACTTCACTCTTTCATATAAATTTCACGGGTTATTCACACTGTCATCATCTTATACCACTAAATAGATACGTGTAATTGAAACACGTTGCATATCTTTCATGTCTTGATGTTTGTATCCAATTAATTGTCCTTCTACTCCTTCATCTTTTCCTCATTTTCATTTTCCTTTCCTATTCTCTATTTCTCATTAATTTTCTTTCATTATCCTCATTTTATTCTCGTCTGCTTGTTCTTTGCATTCTCTTCCTTCTTTTTTTCCCTTCTTTCCATTCTCGCCCTCATATTCTTTATCCTTTCATCTCTTTCTCTTTCTCATCTTTTTAATAACCTTCCGTCGGTTGCTACATTATAATGGTATGAATCGTTTGCAATGTATCATATTGATGCATTTCACTTTGGCCTAAAATAATGGCTATAGATTTGTGGTATATATTGACACTTATTTTTGTTATACACTTCAATATGTTTACTTTCGCTTGGTAATAAATATATTAATTTATGTATTATCATTTATTTTATATCTGAAAAGTTCACGTCAAAATACATGAACACGAGTAATAGCATCGTTCGCAGTGTATCACAATGATACATGAAATCTGAGAAAGTGTGTCATATACATATTTTAGTGATTGCAGTGTTCTTTTTACCATTGATTTATTATTTATTGTTTATTTTCAAAATATCAAGTATAACTGTAAACAGATTGCACAATAAGATATTCACCACATAACTTCATTACTGGTACCAGTTTTATTCTAAAACTTGAGACAAATATTCAGAACTATTAAAAAGAATGCAAACTACTAAATAAGGAATAAACATAAAAGTGAAGTGTATCCTACTCAGAGAAACATGAAATACGTCAGTTTTATACTGTCCATTATATTATCAGTCATCACTCAAGCAATCTTCTTTTTCCTGAAGTCGAGGGTAACATTCTGTACAGACTGTGGTTTTACTTTCGCCACAGATACATTGTTTACAATTCTTGCAAATGGTCTTAGTTAGTCTTGTCTTCTGAGACGTGTGACATAGGATCCAGAGACGCCGTTTTGCAGATTGAGTGAAATTTTTTTTCTCTCATAGCTGGTCCGGCTTCTTCAGCAAGTTATTTTTCACATCAGATTCTTCATCAATTCCACTCACTTCATAATCAGAATTACCCATCCTTTCTTCTCCTGGCTCATCATCCGCATCTGTGTCATCTTCATCTTGAAAATCTTCTTTTAGTGCAGAATTTTCGTCCTCTACATTGCTATCATAGATTAAATTTAGGAAAACTTTTATATCATCTGGATCTTCTAAATTGTACAATTGCCTCTGGTTCAGTTACACTGTATGTTGCAATGTATCAATCTGATCTTGCAGTCTCACACAGCCTAACGACTAAAGCAATTGAGCGACACTGGCTTATAGTAAGTATGAAGATAGGAAGGTATTGTAACGGGAAAGCCGCAACAATGGAAATTAAAAATTTGGCGATAGAAAAACGTATGCTTGTATCAATCTGATATACATGTGACCAACAGAAGGATAATTGTCTAATTCTTTTTCTTTTCTTTCTTTTTATGATTGTGATGACGACAGTAATGATGATAATGACGACAGTACTGGTAATAAAGATGAAGAAGAGATGATGTTGTTGTTGTTATTAAGGTTATCAGAATATGTTTGGAATATACAGTGGTATTAAAATTTTAGATTTTGCAGAATCTAAACACTACAGTACTTCATCCAGAATTTCACCTCAAGTTGTCTTTGTTTTCTGAAATATAAAATTCTTACTGATTGACTTTTTTGTACTGTTAATATGAGGAAATTACCTTGCTGACTAGTTTCGAAGTGATGTTCATCATTGTCCAAAGCCTAGTGAAAGTCCCATGCTATCTTCTGGTTTCCTGTTGTGGTGAGGTGTGTTCATGATTGTGTCGAACAGGGCACGTCCTGAACATTCAACTCAATTTCAAAACACACACCCTTTTCGACACAATCATGAACACACCTCACCACAACAGATACACCAGAAGATAGCGCGAGACCTTCACTAGGCTTTGGACAATGAATAACATCACTTCGAAACTAATCAGTCACGTAATTTCCTCATATTAACACAGTGAAGAGTTATAAAGTCAATCAGTGATTATATGCAGTAAGTGTTAAATGTGTATATAAAACAGTGAAGATGAAATTATTGTTTTTTATGTTGCAGGTTTAGTAATGACTTGCTTGGGATTGGCATCTTTTGCAATACTATTTGAAGCTGTTAAAGTATATCAGGCTTATGCTAAACATAAAGTAATACTGGATGATGATCATTGTTACTCAGAAAATTGTACAAATGAAAGATCTTTGCTACTGAGAACAGATGGGACCATCAAGAAGGCACAAAAGTACGCATTATTTCTAAGAGTTCTTAATTAGGTGTATTTGCTCTATGGTGCCAAATTGTTTTGTAGTTTTAGCCATTTTTTCAATGGAGGTTATGATGTTTGTTCTCTGGCACATGTTACATGAAATTGACGTGTATTAAAAACTAGAATGCATTTATCTCATTTCATCTAAGTTTAGAAATCAGGCTGTGATTTGGACCTGAATTACATTTATATATGTAATCATTAATTATGTGCTCAAAATTATTTCTATAATAGTTTTAACTTATTTTGTTTCTTTGGGCTGTTTCCATTGCTTTAAATGTATGTAAAACACAATGTTTGGAAGGTTTGATCTATCCTTATTATGGGGCTACTGCATTTATCTGTTCAAATTAATCGGCCAATTTCATTCATGAGCTTGCTTAGTTTTCATTTTGTACATGTTTGCCATGAAGAAGTGTATACGGTGTGGGCAATGCGTGATTTAATATCCAGTATACTTCCTCATGCATAGAATTTCGAGAAAGGCAGTTGACTGATAGTTGAGACACTAGAGTATGTTCTATTGAAGGCTGTCTGCATTTACTGATTTATCGACTAAGGTTGAACCTTCACAATCAGCTGTTACAGAGTGAGAGTTAAGTTGAAACTGGTGTTAAGAAATTACTGCTATCGTAATAAACTCAGGAATTATGTTGTAATAAGTTAATATAATTTGTTAAAATAAATTCCACGAATACTGCTACAATCTAGTGTTGCTGAATTTTGAGATCTATACATAATAAAAATCTCCGGCTATGATTCAGTAGATGGCGTGTGTTCTTCCCAACTAAGAGATCTGTGCTTCGATTCGCAGCATGGGTGAAGATTTATCTCCATTACACGTATCTGGGTATTTGTTCCTTGTTTTGTGGTTATCATGTGAATCTCTGCAGTGGCTGTCATTATACTGACCATACGTTCTTTGTGAGGGTTTATTGTTGGTCCAAAGAAAGGGTGGGGAAAAAAACATCTAAATGTTGTAGTGCTTCAAGAAGAAAGAGAAAGATTGAATGAATGGGTGGTTGGGTGCATGGGTTGACAGATGGGTGGATGGATGGATAATAATAAGTAATAAACAAATAACATACAGGGTGGTTTGTAATGCGACTTGTTTGTTAATATGTTATGAAACAATATTCATATTAAAGTTCTGTGAATAAAAAAGGACTTGCATTTATTTATTCATCCTTAAATAAAATAACATAATTTTGTAATATAACTTATAGGTACCGGTAGCCTATTTATTTGAAATTGAATAACTCATAGAAAAAAATTGACAACATGAAATGTTACTGTTGACAAATGTAATGTATTAACGGCATTTTTTTAATTAGCTACTAATCCATTTTAAGCACAGTAGTTCAAAGATAGTGGTGTCTTTCCTTCATTTGGGAAGACATATTAAAATGATGTGATCTGTTAGGATAATATGGGGGTGAATGGACATTTGGGCCTGACGGACATTTCTAAGCTTTATATTATGCTCTATTCTTAAGACATTGTCTATAACTTCATTTCAAGGGTAGTATGTTGTGCTTGAAATACCGAAAGATTGTAATATTGTTTGTGATGTTTGGTGATGGTATCATCATTTTAATATGTCCGTACCATATTTCACTAAGGGCATTTTTGCATTCTTAATGATTCTTAACAAGAAAAGACTTCTCTGTTATATCACAAACACTGCTTGTCCAACTCTCAATGATTTACGAGGATGTGTATTATACAAGGTCGTAAATCAATGTCGTTCTTGGAGCACTAAGGACAGTTGTGGACTTCCAACTTACAGTTCACAATAACGCTATTTTTATGGACACTTGCCTAGATAAGATGGACAACCACCTTCATGGTTAACAGTTTCCTTCATGTTCATAAGGTGTAGTCCACAACATTTGCTTGTTATAAGTACCTGAAACATATACAGCCATTGGAAAGCTATGTAATCACTTGAAAGTGAACATTATCAAGTTATTTTAGTGTTTGCATTATGATGAAAAATTTGTGTCAAAAGCAGATATCAGCAGAGGTCAAAAGATGGTAAATATTGCTTAAAAAAGCTGGATTATGTGACAGTGATTTCAAAACTTGTGTTACACATCAGGCATATTACTTTAAAAATTATTGTAGCATAATTTTGTAATCTTCTGTAATCAGTGGCGTGCGGTAGATGGAAAGTGAGCAAGCATTGCTTCCCCTGTTCATAAAGCGAAAAAGAAGAAATTTATTGCAGAAATTATGTTTTAATTGTGAGAACTATGAATTCTCTAATCTTAAAATATCAGAAAATTCTTTCTCTGAGCGCCTGTCCTGGTTGAGGCGGATTCATTGTTCATATTCTTAGCTTGAGGCACCTAATTATACTGGTCATTATGGATTCGTTTATTTCTGTTCGATGATTTTGCTGCTAAAGGGGGGAGAATTGCTTTGGTCTTCAAATATATTTAGGTGAGTTGGCTGCTGTCAGTTTTGTACTATACATATAAAAATTTGTATTATTGCTCCCTCACATAAAATTTCACCGCACACCATTGTCTCTAATGCACTGCTCTGATTTATGGAGAAGCAAGTATATAGCCTAATCATAGATGAACTAAACTTTCTTCAAGACAATGAAAGGCTGAGAACTGAAGTGAACTGGATTATTTGTACTCTTGGCTAGTTTTATATTAATAATACTGTAGTTATTTATAGCACTAGTGAACCAAATCCATAGTAAAGTTTAATTGTGAGTCTGCAACAGAGTACTGCAATACAAATTTTTCGCTCACTCGTATTCGTTCAAAGGTCCTGCACTCAAGGGTGTTTCCTTCGAGCGAAGAGCACTCTAAACCATGTTGACGAGCGAATTATGCTCGCATAGATAGACATTTGTAGGAAGAAAATGGAATTTTTAATTGGAAGCGCACATTTCATTTTATTTCATTTATCATATTCCACAGACTATACATTAGCATTGAAGCTTTAATATATGGAACAAGTCAAGTGTTACACAATTTTTTGGTGAGATGAGATGAGGCATAGACTATAGTAATCTTTACTGGACTTAATGAGTTAGATATATTCTGTGGAATAATGAAGGATAAAATAATGTAACAATAATATTTACGTCCTACACCATTATCTCCTGACTTAGTCGCCTCATGAGTGATGCCTTATTGGTGTCACATGTGAGGTTCAAACCTGTCTTCGGACAATTGATCAACGATAATATTTACGTTCGTCCTGAATTGTCATTCTGTTTACTATATTTTGAACTCAATTTTACTTGATTCTCTTTATTTCAAATTTTATCGATGAAAATTAACAATGCGTAAGCATCTTCCTGTGACCAAATTTTTATTCTCCATTCTGTTCTATCTTTCCAGTCTTCTTCTGCAAACCTTTTGCGTTGTATAGTTTTATGGATCTCCTCCATCCATGTAGTCCGTGGTCTTCTCTTCCTTCCCCAGCTTTCAGGGATCCATTCCAATATCTGTCTTTGCAGTCTATTCTCTAAACATGATCGTACTGGGTTAAGTGTTTGCTATGAATATAGTCAACTATAGAATTTTGATGTTCCATTTTTATCCTTCATTTCGCACTTTATCCAATTTTGAACATTGAGCAGACCTTCTGAGAAAATTAATTTGTATGGATTCGAATTTAGATTTAAATTTTTAATTTAATACCCACACTTCTACTCCATAGATTGTCATGCTTCGAACTAATGGTTTGTATATGTTTATTTTTGTTATTTTAAAGATCTTTTTGTCCCACAGGATTCCGTTTAATCTTTTCATCATTGATCTTCCTTTTACAATCCTTTCTCTGATTTCAGTTTCCATCCGACCATCACTAGTAAGTTTGAATCCTAAATATTTGAAAGTCTTTGGAAAAAAAAAAATAGACATAATACCAGAATAAATACCTACCATTTGGTTTGAAGATTATGATACAAGAATAATAACTGACAAGCAAACATTCTGATGGGGCAGATAAAAAAGTTAATTTTTTTTTAATAATGACCAAAATTTGTACAAGCACTTCTTTTGACATTATTAACATGGTGAAAGAAAAAAAAATAACTTTTTTATTTGCCCCCATCAGAATGTTTGCTTGTGAGAGCAACAAAATTAAATATAGTGACATGTTCATTCCATAACAAATTTTTCCCACACATCACTTTTGAGGTCTAATGGCTTCCTTAATTTGTATTCGTGGCTTATAAGGTTAGTCTCCACAACATGTCTAGTTCCTCATCCAAGTTTACCGGGACAACTGTTACGAATGTGTTTTGCTCGTCTCTAGCATCTAGTGGTTTAATAGCCAACTACATGATCATTTTCTCACGCTCGAGCGAAATTAGTAAATGCAGGACTCTGGTCTGCAAGGTACAGTAATCACTAGACTGTCTCATGTAACAATCCACTCTGCCACATCTGTGACTCAGGTGCTACCATGCTAGTCTTCCATTCAGGTGGTTCAGGTTCGATTCTCGGCCAGGCAGTCATGGAATTTATTGTGTACAAAGTAGACATTGCAGAGGGTTTTTCTCTGGGCACTCCCGTGTCTCTCTAGCTTTCCACCAGCACACTCCACCTGCCCCTCATTTCATCTGTCATCTGCAATAGTAAAAATAATCTGGTGTAAAGTCTTGGGGATAATACGAGGCCTGTCTAAAAAGTATCCGACCTTTAGCCAGAAAAAATATTTCAAATACCTGACGGGGTTGGGACCCTAATCTGCTTCAAAGTAGGCCCCTTGTGCTTGCATACACTTAGCCCACCGATCCTTCCACTGCCGGAAACACCTCTGGAAGTCTTCTTTTGGAATGGTGTTCAGCTCCGTCGTCGCGTTCCGCATTATCTCTTCTCTACTCTCAAAACGGGATCCTTTCAGTGGTGTCTTCAATTTTGGAAACAACCAGAAGTCGCAAGGAGCCAGGTCTGGAGAGTAGGGAGGTTGGCGAGCGGTTGTAATTCCATGTTTGGCCAAGAAAGTGTGGATCAATTGGGATGAATGTGCGGGGGCGTTGTCGTGATGCAAGTGCCAGTTGTTTGCCGTCCACATGTCTGGTCTTTTGCGCCGAACTGCATCACGGAGTCGCTGGAGAACATCGTGATAGTACTCCTTTGTCACCGTTTGTCCTTCTGGTGTGTATTCGTGATGCACAATTCCACGGACATCAAAAAAACAGTCAGCATCACCTTAATTTTGCTTCGCACCTGCCGCGCTTTCTTCGGCCTTGGAGACTCAGGATGCTTCCATTGCGACGACTGTCTTTTTGTTTCTGGGTCGTACCTGTACACATATGACTCATCTCCAGTTATCACGGTGTTCAGAAACCCAGGATCAGTTTTGGCGGTGTCTAGAAGGTCCTGTGCAACGTCACGACGGAGGTCTTTTTGTTCCGGGGACAACAACTTGGGCACGAATTTCGCAGCCACTCGGTTCATGTTCAAATCATCACGCAAAATTGCATGTGCAGAATCTTTACTCACTCCAACCTCTTCGGCAATCTCCCGCACGGTCAAACGACGATCTGCCATCACCAAATTTCGCACCCTCTCAACAACAGCTGCACTCCGAGCAGTTTGGGGCCTGCCACAATGCTGCTCACTCTCCGCTGATGTTCGGCCATCTTTGAATCGGTTGAACCACTCCTTAATTTGTGTTAAGGTGCGTACACACTTAGCGAACGAACAACGAACGAATGATGAAGCAAAACTTCGTTGTTCGTTCGCTGTTTGAAGCGACGTACAAATCAGCAGCAAATTGTCAGAAAACATTCACATTCGCTGATTATCCGCTATAAAGGCAGACGAAAATATAATTATAGCAAGTGCAGGCCTGTTTCATAAACACAGTAATAATATTAATTAATAGTATTGCAGTCATGAAAACAATTTTATTAACCGACTAAATTCTGTTTCATAAACGTTTTGCACGAGTCATAAAATACGTACAGTAGCCAGATGATTTGAGGTTAAGGCTGACAAACATAACCAAGTTGGTCTGCACTCTACAGCTATTTATATTATTCTCTCTGTTAACAGTTGTTGAATGAAATAAGTTTTGAAGTACTATCTTTAATAGCAACAACAGAGTAAATCGTAATATGTGTGAAGGTTTGGGAGACAATTTATTTCAGATAAGATTGTAAATCACTGCAACTCGAAGTTATTGTTTCTGTTATTTGATTCAGTTGATTTACGAGTAAAAGAAACAATATGATAAATCTAAAATATTGTGAACAGATATTTATCATTCCTAATTGTTCACGTCTCTGCTGTTGTAAAGTTTGCAATTCCAAAAACAGTGTATCAGCATGGATAAATATATAATAGGATGCGAAACTGCGGACAGCACGATCTAGATGCGGTATTCTGAAATAAGGCATGGATAAATATATAATAGGATGCGAAACTCACTGAGTTTCCTGTAACACATACTAGAGGCGCTGTTGTAGAATTGATCGTGCTGCCATCTATATGCGGTTAGAGGCGTAATTACATCTAGCAGCGCACCAAGTAGCGAAAAGAGTAACTACTCCGTGCATCCAGCAGCGCACCCAAGTAGCGAAAATAATAACTAATTACTCCGCGTATCTAGCAGCGCGCCTGGCGGCGAAAAGTTGAACTATATGCAGTAAATATTCTTCCTCCCCCCCCCCCGCCCCAAACCCTCAATTTAAAGTAAAACTTTAAAATTTTTATTCCTCACATCATCTTTCACTGAAAATTGTTATTGGAGCCAATAGTTGGAAGAGACGGTCTATTTTACACTACCTTATAATGTAACTAATTAAAATACAGCCAAACAGGGACAGAAAATAAAAGAAAACAAGGTTAGATAATTGGGATTTTATTCTTTAGGTAATAGTGTATAGTGCACTTTAAGTCTGCAAAAACTAGTTACATAATTGAAATTACTATATTACTGTATACTATTTTACAATACATTCAACAACACAATTTTGACAAGGTCCATCATATCACTGTTTAACATACACTACATGTGCACTAGGGTTACCAGATTGTAACAATTTAAAAGCAGGTCATTTTAAATGAAAAAGAATTTTCCATATAAAAGCAGGGCATAATAGACTAACTTGATACTTGACGTGACGTCTTGTTTGTCTTTGTACAATAAAACTGATACAAAACTATTATCATGAATAGAATTGAAGTATACGGATTCTAAATTAGCTTTTACCTTATTTAATTTTCGGATTGTTAATACTTCTCTGGTGACTCGACTTGTTTGAGCAAGGATTTTACAAACATAATTCCTCTAATGGACCCCAACTCAATAGTTACTCTCTTTTGTCCATTGGGAATTGGCAAAAAAGAAAAGCAGGACAATTTCTGATTTTTACGAACCCTGGCAGGATGCAGGACATGTCAAGCGAAATCCAGAACATCTGGTAATCCTATACACACAGATACACTTACATATTTAGTGTGCAATACATTGGTAAAGTCTATACAACAAATTGAATAATTGAAATTGTGGGGCCCAGTCGGATAAGAGAAAAGCCACATCTATATATTTATATTTTGGAATGCTCTGCCATCTGTGCTCGTTTACAGATGTAAATGATACCATTTGAATAATGTGTTGTCATATAGTTTAGTCAGAACATATTTCTTCACATTCCAATGAGATATCCTACGTATCAAAATTTATGGTTTGTCCCCTTGTCTGCCTGGACCCATCAACTATTGGTTAGTCAACTGTCCAAAAACAGGTTTGGACCCTACAAGTAACACTCATGGGACAATCAGAGCAGGAGGTAATGAGTAAGAGTGGCCAATTCCTTTCTCCTCCGTTGCATACAAAGCTGACTAGATACATATTACATTAATCGGATTTCAGATACTACAAAAAATGTTTGATAATTGAAACTGTCATATTACTATCTACTATTTTGCAACACATTTTAGAACACTTTTCTAGGATCACATCTAAGGTTCTTAGACATTGTTGTTTGGCATACACATAACGGTAACGTATACCAAAATGTTGTATGTACTGAGGGTCAGAGTGAAATATATGAGCTGCATCACTTACTTGCATTATGTTGGGCAAAAAAGTTTACTAGGTGAACTGAAGGTATGTTAACCCCCAACTTCCAAAGTCAAATATCTCTCTTACATACACACACATGTACCACATACTGTAACTTTGCTCCCTATAATTACACAATATATTTAACATTTGCTAAAAACATTTTTTTCTGGGGCAAAAAAAAAAAATAAATAAATAAAAATATAAAAAAATAATAAAAAAAGCTATGAACTTTCCACCAATATGATATTATACCTTTTTGTTACACACAATATGAGCTATTTACACTACTTTAAAGACACTGCAATTTTTTCTCCAGTCTCTTCACCTTTGCTTTCAGAGCTGCCATTTTTAGTTTGTTGCTCCTGGGTGAAGATGAGAAGTGAGGACTCGAGAAAAGTTTTCGTTTTGCAACACCAGGACCTAAAGATTACGAAATTAACTTCAGATTAATCTAATTGCTGGGAACTATTTTAAATAAAAAATGAAACGTGACAACACCTTTAGCCTTGTTAAGTTAATGTAGGCCTAACAAAAGGCATGCAAGCTATGGATAGGCTATATAACATACTACAAAATTGACAATACATCAAAATGTTATCAATATTTACCAAGTTTGGAAGGAGGTGTAGCTGAAGCTGAAGGAAACTGTTCCATCTTGGATGTATTCATGTCAGTATCTAAGGAAATAAATGATAAATTGAAGCAAAAATTGAACAGACTTTGTGCTCCATTCATTTCAAACTGCTCTTAACTGTACAAATTATAACTCATATAAATGTTAAGTAATGGATAATCAGCAGAGGTGTTGGGATATTAAAGAGAAGTCAGTAAGAGGGAATGATAGTGTACTTCGTGTGCCAGGAGACTTGTCAGGATATCAGTTGCAATATCGATCGTCTGGTTCAAAAGTGCGACAACACAAAAAAAAAAGTTTTTAGATATTTGGGTTTTAAAAAACTTGGGACAGGTTTTTTCATAAAACCCTTTTGAAATTAGTCAGATTTGGGCGGAACACATCTTCCAGTTCAATTAAAATTTCGAAAAGAGTAAAAATTTAAAAAACCATATTATAAATTTAAAGAAAATTTTGTTTTTTTTCTTTTTGGGAAAAAGGGCTTTTCAAATTGAAAAGGGTTCAGTAGCATAAAAACTAAAAAAGGAAATTTTGGGCGCACTTTAACGGGCGCGATAAAACAAGATAAAACTTCCTTTTAAGAGGGGTTTTTTGCCAAAAAAAAAGATGAAAACCCGACAGGGGGGAATCTTAAAAGAACAGCATGTTTAGGTACGAGTATCGCTTTTCGCTGGGGAACCACAGAAA